>ML796574.1:317311-334520 GCA_009831015.1 Picea engelmannii
GTATGTGTATGATTGTTCATTTGTTCATTGCTTATTTACTCTGCAGTTATTGGATAATAATGCTTCATTGATATAACACTTGGATTATATGGTTAAATTGCTCTATTACTGATTCACCCCCCCTCTCAGTAATCCAACATCTTTAAGTGTTTTCCAGACTCTCAAAACATGAAAAAACCCCGAGTTTTCTATCTTTGGAATCATTAAACAAACATCGAAAGACCCACATGGGACCGGACCACTCCTTCTTAGGGTTCGTTAAACATACTCTGAAGGACTCATCCGAAGGATGAGATTACATTAACAAGCATATGTTATCCTCCTCAAGCTTACGCAAAAATAAAGCAGTACTCGCCAGTAATGGTGGGGGGAAATTTTGGAAAGAATTGCGTCTAAACCTGTATTTCATGGAAGAGTCACTTTTGATCATGACACCCTTTCACTTGCCTTGTGTCTAGGTTGGAAAATCTGCTTGTCTCTTGGTCATACTCCTTTATAAGATTACAAATTGGTCTGTGATCCCTATTGTTGAGTTAGTATTTCCAAGATAGTTGTTGTGTCGTCAATATGTTCAAAGAGAAGTTCAACCTGGAAAGCCTTCTATTGCGTTGGCCATTTATGCAGTCCTTAAGCCTTCTGTTGTGTTGGCCATCCCTGAGTCAGTCCTGACTTACTAGTTACTCTGATCTACATCAAATATTTTTACCTGTTTCACATCATTGATGGGGGATACATTAGGGCCCTCCTATGACGAGTCTTTTCCTATCGACTTCAACTCATTATCCAGGAATTAGAATTAGAAACTAATTGGTACCTTGGAACTTGCATGCCTCAATGGAAGGTTTCCTCACTTTCGACAGTGGGTTTTCATTATCGGCCCCTGATCGGGAGATTCCACCGAGTGTTCGACTTCAACTCATTAATTGACTTTATTTGGATTGTACTAGTGTACCTTGGGAGTCATTGACATTAATGGTGATTTCAATCACACTTGTTAATGGTATGCACTAATGATCGGTAATCAAGTGGTTTCTACCATGTTTGACTTCGACACATGTATTCGCATGGTTAGATTCGTACTATAGAGTGGTGGATATGAAGACCCTAGATATTATCTGTCAGATTCAGGTTGCATTGGAGTATATTCATATTGTACTGGTGCATAGATCCACAGTGTATGTCTAGTGGCTATGCTCAAATTTGAGTCTTTAACACATAGATCCACAATGTATTTTTGGTGGCTATGTTCAAATTTGAGTCATATTGGCATGGATCCACAATGTATGTTTGGTGGCCATGACCTGTCTTACTTGACATGGATCTTTGCATGTTGGCATTTATGCTCTGAGTCATTTGTATTATGAGTATGGGAATGCCTACCTCAGTGATGATATATTATTGTATTGTATTTCCTTGTTTGTTGGCAGGTTTCTGACCGACTATTCCTTGTTCCTTACACACATACGACAAAGTATTTCAGTTATTACTCTATTCTAACTTCATACTTTGGGGGGTTGTCTGTTACACATTATTTTCGTCATCCCTATGAAGGTTAATGATGTAAACCTATCTATTTCCTTCAGAGGGGTTAGTGGCCTAAGTTCCCAAAGAAAGAAGGGAGAAGAACTTTTCCGGAGAAAAGAAGTTGCATTTTCCTTTGTAAAAACCCTATTAAAGAGGATTTTCGCATGTTTCACTATAGCTAGGGTGTGAAAATGCCTGATTTTCACAAGCTACACCATATCTAGGTCACGAAGTGTTTTCATGTTTCTATATAGGCAGGGTGTGAAAATTCTCATATGTGGGAAAAACGAGCATTTTCTCAATGCTTCTAGAAGGAGAAACTTCCATGGTGAGGTGGCATCCAAATGGTTTGGATCTCACTCGCTTTCATGATTTGGTGGGATCATCCAAACCTCCTCACCTTATCCTCTTTAGCTTATAAAAGGAGAGGAGCTCTCATGGAGAAGGTTAACTTTGGAGATTTTGGGATTAGCTTGGATTGGATTAGAAAGTTATTGAGTTTGTAGCTTGGCTAGTTGAGCCACTTTGTCAAGATAGATTGTGAATATTATCAGATCTATGCTCTCAGAATTCTTGAAGTGGAAGTGTGTGGGGAATGAAGGACAGTTGGAAGGGACCTTACGACATCAAGGCCATGGTTGTAATCTCTCTTTCACATTCAATATGATACAGTAATATGATTCTTTCATATAAAGCTTGCTGTGTTTTATTGTATGATTCCTTGATCACATACATAGGTTTATATTGAGTTTATGCTATTTCTATCACTTTGGTTGGTTGTGTTCTTTTGTAGGTTCATCATTGTATGAGCATTGGAATGGAGCTAGGATGGCGATGGTGAGAGGAAGCGAAATTTAAATGGTATGTCACCTATCCCTCTTTAGTTAGTAAATTCAATATTTAAAACTTAAGGAAAGCGTCATGTTCTAGATCTAGGTGGATCTAGTGAGATCAGTTAGTGTCCACATATATTGATTTATCCAATAAAAAAATTGGCGACTCCATTGTTAAAACCAGTGCAACATTTTCTCACCCTACCCATTGCTAGCGTGCGAAAAACTGTTGATTTTCACACTGTAATATACTACTGGCTTGTGAACATGTTTGTAAAAATTTTTGGATTGGGTTTTGTCATCGTTTGATGCCCAGTTTTTCTTTGATCAGATGGATTGAAATTTTGGAGCCTATATTGATCTGTTTATAGTCTGCTTGACATTATTTCAGTTGCTTTTATCCATATTTGCTTTGTTTGGTTTTGAAAGATTAGTCTCTTGCTTTGAGTGTCTTTTAATTACAAAGCGTGTGTTTTGTTTAGAATTGTTTAGGGAAAGATTGGATTTGTTCTGAATAGTTTTCTTTAAAAGAAAACTTTTAGTTTGGGTTTCTTTGTTTTAAGAAAGTTCATTATTTCTTTTAGTGAAAATTTTGAAACAAAAAGATTTAATTTCTTGCTTTATAGTAGATTGGGGGCATCCTTGCATTTGAAGTAGCGAAATTGCATGATTCTTGGAATTTTTTGGTCTTAAATGCTGAAAATTCCCCCCCCTCATGGCTAGTGGGGCGGGCATGAACCATGTATTGGTATACAGTCTCGTTGAATCATTTCTTGAAGATATTGATATTGATGAGTTTTAAAATTTTGGGACATTGTGCATATGGGAATGATAAATGTTTTCTCCTTCTCATAGCATATATTTCATCGAAATGAAAAGATTGCATCTTCATCTCTTTTCATAAATTTCGAGTCGGTCAGAACACCATATTGTCCAAGATTTTTTCCTTTTGAGTAACAAAAGCCTTAAAAATAAAGCGCTTATACAAACTGATTAGACATTTTTATATTTTCTGGTAGAAAACCTACATTAGATTAGTTGTAGGGATTTAGAATAGGTGTGAAAGATAACTTTCCAAAGATGCAAACAAACATAGTATCTTGTGATAGGGAGAGTTAAATCCACTTACTACATTTTGTCTTGGGAAGCCCTTCTCACACAAGGGTCAATCACAAGGTCGCATTAAGACTAGCAGATTTACTCACCCGTCTTTGTTGGTCTTGGCGTAGAGATTATGCGTATTATGGGGGTCACTTGAAGGTATACCCACAATTGTGAGTGGAAGCCTTTCGAGTTGATTTCAGGATAGATACCCTGCCTTTGCGTGTGGATCAGACTGTCGACTGTTTCCCCAGGCATCACTGTAGTAATTGGTAACCTTAGTGGCCTATCTCTCTAGGTTATTTACATGAGGTGACTGTGGAGGGTCAAGTCTTCACGGTACCTGGAATCGACGTTGGCCAAACTCACTCAGGCTCCTTCGAGGGTATACCCATGATTATGTGTGGGAGCTTGCACCAATGCGTAAGTCCATTAAGCAGGTCATCAACGTAACTTTTCCACCCTCTCTATCTCATCCCCTTCTTACTTTGTTCCCACGACGTTGGATTTCATCATCAACTAGTGTGCTCATTGTGAGAAGGTTTTGTTTTCTTGTTTCCTTACTAGATTTTTAATGTGTGCTATTTTTTTTCCCTAATGGACTCTAGATTGGATCTTTATTTTTATGGCGTCAGTTCCTGGAATGACCAATGAAGGAACTCCTTTTCTAGGGGAACCTTTTTTTTTCCTTCTTACAGAAACATTCGTCCTCCTCATATTTCTACTTTGAGCCTTCCAGGTCTCACAATTGGATTACAAGTATGGTTGTTTTCCACTCAGGTAATACCGAATGCAATTAGTTCTTCGGTTGTAATCACTTCCCCCCAAGAGCATCAACCTCAATATGATCCTTCACCTTCTTCACTAGTAAAGTCTTCTTCGCCTTCTTTGCTTGCAAGGTCTCCTTCTGTTTCATCTTCTTCGTCAAGTCAAAGTTCTGAAGCTAGTAACCCAATGAATAGGAAGAAGAAGAAAATAAATATTAAGAAGAATAAAGATAAACAAGGGTCAAAACCTCCAACCACTATCAAACATGTTGGAAAACAACTAGTTACCGTTACTCATGCTGGGAGTGTTGATGATGTCAAGATCACCCAAACAACTCGTAAGACCAAGTACCCTTGAGGCTTCGTAAGCCCAAGGATTTCCCTAGTCTATCCAAGGTCATAGAAGCATGGCCTACAACTCCTTTCCATTCCATGTCCTCTACCTCTAAACAACATGCTGATGACCTCCCATCAACTAGTCACGATACAGTTGGGAAGAAGAAAAGTAGAGTCAAGTTCCCAAGTATGTTATGCAAAGGGAGTCATCTCACTCACCTTTGTCCATGTATGGATGAAGCCTCGAATTTACTGGAAGACATGACTATTTGACAGCCTCAACTTCCAACTACTTACCGTAAGCTTTCTCTCAACCCCCCTGTAGTTGATGGAATGATTAATCCGGCGCCTCTGTCGGTCAATCTGGTTGATCATGTCATCAATCTGGTTACGTACTTAGTTGAACTAGATGACAAAGTGTTTGATTTGATCCCATCCTTGGTCAATCCCACTCTCCCACCAGAGAGTGAAACCAAAGCAGTCGATTCGTTTCCACCTATCGACCCCATTCTCCCCTTGAAGAATGAAAATGAAGAGGTCGATCTGATCTCACCATCAGTCGATCCTACTCTCCCGCCATAGAGTAAACCCAATACTTACCATGGTTTTCTCATTGATACAGACTCTACCATGCCGGGGGGTATTCCTCTTTCTCCCGTGGAACCTCCTCCAAGTAATGAGGCCATCCGTTTTGATTGGAGTGTGTTAACTGGACCTCATCTTCCCTCTCACATTCCTTTCCAGATTACAGAGAAAGTTTTTGGTCGGGACCTTCCTCTGATGTTGATAGATGAAGATGCACCCGTTAGTATTTTGTCCTCTTTCACTTGGCAAGATTTGGGTTGTCCTCAGCTTGCACCGGTTACGCAGAATCTGTTAGATTTTAACAAAAGAACAAATCAACCTTTAGGGACCTCCCTCAGTTTCCTTTAACTTTGGGAGGGAAAACTATCTTTCTTGACGTCATGGTAGCCCAAGAACCCTTGGATTTTTCTTTACTCCTTGGGCGATATTATGTCCATGCCATGAAATCTATTGTGTCTACTATTTTTTGTGTGATATCTTTCCCTCACGATGGACAAGTTATGAATGTTGATCAACTTTTGTTCGTTGACCCCAACTAGATTGCTTCCCTAAATGGCTCTTATATGCAGACGGTATTGCCCCCACCATAGGTCAATTATCTGGCATTGTTGCCCATAGTTTCAACTTCTGATGACTTATATCTAGTAGTTGACATGGTAATCTCTTTGATAGGGTTGTTAGAGCCTAATATATTTACTCCTGTAGCGACCCTCGACATGGTGTCCTTCCAGAGTGTGTTTCTTCCTTCCAATGAAGACCTCTTGGAAGCCTCGACTGATTTTTTTACCTTGACATGGTGTCCTTCCAGATCATTGTCCTCTTGGAATCCATGATCAAGAAGACTTCGAGGATATTTTTTGTGTCTCCGAGGAAACCTCATTAAAAAATGAAACAGAGGTCTTTGAGCATGTTTTTATGATTTCAATCTCGTTAAACAATGAAACCACTTACGAGGATAGTTTTTTCATCTCTGTTGCAACCTCGTTAAAAAATGAAACAGAGGTTACGAGCATAGTTCTTGTTCCTGTGTCAAGCTCGTTAAAAAATGAAATAGTTTCCCCCCTCTCTATTTGAGTCAAGTCCTTCATCTAGTATTTGAAGCTTCATTTCATTCCCCTTTGTAGATGGATGAAACAAAGCATGGGGTGCATTTGCCTCAGGCTCTGGACTTCATGCTGAAGTTGAGCCGCTAGCTTCTTAAACTGGGGGCTAAGTACCAACCATCCCTGTGTTATGCGTTGGGAAGTATAAGCATAGTTTTCTATTGTTCAAGGTTGTGTAAAAATGAAACCACCTGTCTCAAGCATAGTTTCCTCTGGTTAAATCTTGTTTAAAAATGAAACCAGGTCCAAGAATAGTTTTGGCTAGTTTTAAAGCTTGCGTAAAAATGAAAACAATCCAGAGGTTAGTCTTTGTTCTTTCTCATGCTCGTAAATACATAAGAGTAAGTTACCGAGCTTAGTCTTTGTTCTTTCTCATGCTCGTAAATCAATGAGAATGTAACCAAGTATACTTTTATTACTTTTTCAGACTCATAAAGGTTATATGAAAAAGGAACCCACTGGAGTTCCCTTTAAGCTCTTTTTAGACTCTCTAAACATGAAAATATTGCCGAGAGATCTTGTTCTTTTCACACTCGTAAAATTATTTGAACAAAATGTTCGATGAGTGATAGTTTATCACTTTTTCGGTCTCATCGAACTAATTTATGAAAGATGAACTGGGAGAGTTATCTTTAAGTGTTTTTTAGACTCTCAAAACATGAACAACCCCCGAGTTTTCTATCTTTGGACTCGTTAAACAAACATCGAAAGACCCACATGGTACTGAACCACTCCTTCTCAGGGTTCATTAAACATACTCTAAAGGACTCATCTGAAGGATGAGATTACATTAACAAGCGTATGTTATCCTCCTCAATCTTGTGTAAAAATAAAGAGGTACTCGCCAGTAATGGTGGGGGGAAAATTTGGAAAGAATTGTGTCTAAACCTGTATTTCATGGAAGAGTCTCTTTTGAACAAGACACCCTTTCACTTGCCTTGTGTCTAGGTTGGAAAATCCGCTTGTCTCTTGATCATACTCCTTTATAAGATTACAAATTGGTCTGTGATCCCTATTGTTGAGTTAGTATTTCCAAGAGACTTGTCGTGTCATCTGTTGTTCCTGAGTCTGTACCTAAGGCTTTAAAGTACAGTGTCAAGGCATATGAAAGTATACAAAAGGTTGATACAAGATGATACTAACCTTTGGTATGAGAAACTAGAGTGGATTTCTGCGTTCTCATTGTCTAGCTTCCAACTGTTCCTGGGTGGTAATATCTTGCTCAATGGCTGCCCATGAACGTTCTAATTCTTCCCGGGTGTTAGCAGTTTTAAGAATTGTATCAAAGAGATTTAAAGCAATATGTGTTTGATTAGGGAGTCCGGGTTGAATATTAGGTTGAGTTACTGGAGGGACAGTCATTTAAGGAACAGTACTAGTATGGAAACGATCTAGGAAGAGATTTTAACGCTATTTAAATTTGGTTTTTTAAGTGGTATTTTTGCATGAAGAAGAAAATGGGCATGCAAACTAAAGGCCCTTTCCCGTAATTGTATTCCTTTCAATAAAAGGTATGGAATGAGAGAAAAAACATTTAGCTATGGATAACATAAGGTTCCTGACAATAGAAAATCACACATACACAGTAGAAGAAATTGACATAGTGTAACTGAATATAAAATTTTGTAAATGCAAATTGGTCTTACACCCGCTGATAGCTGGTGCAGAGGAAAGACAAAACACAATTACAGAAAGATGAAATCCCTTCACTATAGTAGTGGTCATACTAAATTATAGTGATACACATCAATTATGTAGAGAAAAATGAAAAGAAACAAAGAACATAACGAAACAAACTTGCAACACAGTCGTGACGGAATCGGGAATCTTCAAGTTTTTTGTATTAACTTCTCCAATGCAAAAAATACATTACAATGTTTGCCCAAAAGTCTAGCCTTTGGTTCTTCTTTTGGTGATCTATTTATACAAATTTTCCCTTTCCTACTCCTATTTTCAAAAAGGTGCCAACTGCCTGCCTCTACGTGACATTAGTGCATATTATACATATGTCCATAAACTGGATACAAGTTGTGAAAGTTCTGCTTGGAAGCTGTGAGGAGCGAAGACACCCCATCTCTTCTACTTTATTTTCAAAAAGGGCCAGGTGCTTGTCTTTGCATAGACTCAGTGCATATCCTACATATGTCCATGAATTGGGATACGAGTTGAGACGGCTCTGCTTGACAAATGCATTCGGCAAAGTAGAACTCTCGGGATAATTGTGGAAGTCTATTTCCCATATATGCATCAACCATATCAAGGGTGCTGAGTTGCGTGCTGGGTTGAATCAAATGTCTATCAATTTGAGCCATGTCTACCTTGTCTATCTTAGAGATCTCTGCCAAATTTCTCTCATTTTTCTCCTTCATGTTGAGGGAGATCCGCTCTAAGTTCACCTGCCTTAGCATCTCTGTGTCACCCCCACTTTCCATCCCCAACAGTTCACCATTTATGGATTTGAAAGTTTCTTCTAGTGAGTTTGCCACTTTTTGAGCTTGCTCCTTGCTTAGAGTAATATCATGCTCCCAATTTTTTAACAAAACATTTCCCCTAGTTTGTTCAGCAATGGTGAGCCCGGGAGACCTTGCTGAAAACCTATTGTTGGTGGCTATCACTGCTTCTTGGAAGGCGATCCGAGTAGCTTCCGCGTTTCTTTCCTTGACAATCAGATTCTCAGAAATCTGATGCATTAATATGCAATCTCCTCGAAATTCCTCTACTTTGTTTAGCAGACTCTGTTGAGCAGGAAAGATCCTGCTCCGAATGTCGATTGCTCTGGATTTAACAATCTCGATGTCGATCACATTGTTGCCTGCGACCTCTAGCTGAGTCTGTAACTGTGTGATGGTATCCCTCTACTGACCCGACTGCACTCGACCCTCTCGGATCACTGAGTTTTCTTGTTCCAGCTTGGTTTTAAGGACTTTGATTTCTTTCTTATCGGCCAATTGGGCCAGCTCTATTGCTCCACTCGCTTGACTCTTAGCGTCTTCTGCAACCGAAGCTACTCGGGCTTCAAGAGTCTTGATAGCCGATTTTTTGGTCTGAGCTGCTTCTTTAACATTTCGACCGAGAATTGATTTGCCGTCGCATACGCTCCTAGCGTTCCTACAATTTCCGTGGCAAATTCGTCTTTCCTTTTATTCATCCCATCGGTCATCACTTTGAATTTTTTAATAGTGGACTCTCCCTCTTGATAAAATTCTCGCTTCACCACAGATTTCCTCTTTTTTTCAAAGAAGAATTCATTAGGAGGGAGTTCCTCTGCCCTTATAGGTCTCAGTTCTTTACCAAATATCCATCCCTCGCTAACGCCTCCCTGTGCCGACTGCAAGGGTGTGATAGAGGTGATGGGTTGCCCGATCTGCTTTGCAGCCTTCCCTGGTGTGCTGAGTGGATCTTGCTCTTTCGGGGGGTCAGAGGTCTTCGTTCCTTCCTCCAGATTCTGAGTTTCTAGTGGGTTTGTGTATTTTATTTCCACCTCCGGACTATGCTCCTTGGGAGGGTTAGTAGTTTCTTTTTCTGTTCCGGGATTCTCCTCCCACTCAGGACTCTTCTTCTTTTCTGGATTCTTCTCCTGCTCAGGACTCTTCTCCTGCTCGGCACTTTTTCCCTATTCGGGATTCTGTTCCTGCTCCCCTTCCTGATGTTTTTCTGGATTAGAGGTTTGCCCCACAGAACTTTCGGCCTCTTTTTCTTTGTCCTTGGAAAGTCCCAAACCTCCCAACACCACGGGGAGACATCTTCTTCTATGTTCCTGAAATTTTAAAACAGAGGCCCTATCTTCGGGTTCTAGGGATCTGATTCGAAATTGCACTTCCGAATAGGACCTCGCTCCTCGGAAAACATCATCTGAGGGCGAACACTCGTGTTCGAACCTCTTTAGTCCACAATTCCCCAAATGTGTGCTTACGATTCTCTGCGGATCATGCTTTTTGTAATCAATAGAGACTAGGCTCAAATATTCTAAGGCTGCAGCTTCAGCCTTAGCATGTCCGAAATCTAATAAGGAATAGGAATTAAGCCAAACAGGAAAAAACGACCACACCTTTTTTGATGACGCTTTGAGCTCTTTTCTTACTCTGCCGATTACTGTTTGTCGCGCAATCTCACGACAGGCCAGCTTGTCGGGAATGAAAAGCGGTAGCGCCAGAGGAGGGACAACTGCTCCGAAAACTCTCAAATAGGAGAATTCTTCCTCTACGTACCAGTCTGCGATATGGCTCAAATTCGCAGCAATGCTATCAGAGATGCGAGGTGGCGTAAGACCAAAAATGGCGACGTGCAAGGGCACCATCACCCAGTTGAAAATCTCATAAATAAACTCCTTTGCGTTATTTTCCCACATCTTGTCGTGGTACTCATGCACAGTTTTTTCCCAGGTTGGACTCCAAGCCCAATTCATCAAAGGAAAAGGTGTCATGGAGCATATTGCATCCATGATATATGCGGACATGAAGAATCTGGATGGTCTCCCAGCTGCTTTTTTCTCCTGGTAATCTATAATTCTGTTGAACAGACTGTCAGAGAGCATTTTAGCCCAATTAAACGAGCAACCTTCTGCTACCCGAAAGATGAGAGGTACCCACTGGATCTAAAAATGTGTGGTATATTCCCATCCGAAGAGCCAACAAGTCATCATCGCCACATACATATACTGTGGCTCTAATGAAGAATTTGAATACACACCTTTGTCATTCACTCTGAATGTTGCGGAACGCGACACCCAATCTTTAATCAAACTAGGCATGGTTTTATCAAATTCCTCACATTCCTTCTTTTTGAAGTCGGCCAGGAATTCTTTGCCATATGTGTATTCAGAAGTTGCTGGGAGATTATACATAGACTGGATATGCTCCGGCCTAAAAGTCCCGATCATGGCCTGCCGGTCATTTACGATAGTCCTGGAGGGCAGGTCGATGTGATCCAATGCCCATCGGATCATGTCGTAGTATGGGAGCAACCGAGGTCTGGTCGCAACCAGGTGCATTCCCGACTGAAAAATTGTCTTGTACTTTGTGTTCAGGTCGTCCTTCACAATATCATTGTTATCGTCATCAGAGTCTGAATAGTTTACCAGCTCGGATTGTAGAATGTCTGAAATAAACGACCAGGTGGGTACTGAGCCACCCGTCTGAGGCGAAGTATCTGAGACGTTGTCCGGACCCTGTGCTGCAACCTCGACGTTTGCTTTCACTGCTCTCCTAGGCGCCATAGATGAAGCTTGCCTTTTTTCTCTTCTGCAGTAGACCTGTGTATACATGCAGAAATGAGTTTCCTCAGATAAAAGTGAGTTCTATGCGCTTAAGAGAAATGTTAAAAATAGAATGAAAATTCTCGCATATATTTGAAAACCTTGTACGTTTGAAATAAGTATGTCAAATCGCAAATAAAACCAAATTTATTATATAAATCTGATCTTATCTATTCGTAGATTTACCCTAAATCTTCATTAATGTCATTAATGCTTGACGACTTGACAGGCAGTCGGGTTATGGAGCAAGCAACTACATCGTGAAGTGTGCAAACCTCGATGCGCGGGACGAATCTCATTTAAATTTAAAAAATCAAATCTTATGGACTTAAATCATTTCCTCGCTTTTCGCCGCATCGTGAATTTCCCTTTAACATTCTGACTTTACAACTCGCGAGACTGCGAGTGTCGGTTTAGCTTAATTAACAATAACCGTGATTTGACGCATCCTTAATTATATAATTAACTTAATTGCCATATCGCGATGTAGCAATAATTAAGGTTCGAATTAAGAGAAGGAAATCTTAGATTAGGCGACTAATTAATCTTGCCATAATCATGTCGCAACTTCGTAAATCGGGGTTCTGGACACTTTAACTTTGTGAAAGAAAGTGCCGAGTGGTGACGTGCCGAGAATTAAAATTCACCATGATTAGTTTTTTACCTTTAGTTCTCAACCGAGGTTCTCACACAAGTTATCGTGTTCTCGGCTATCGGGGTTGTAAGGAAAAAAACTTGGGTTCGACGAGTGCCGAGGCGTAAAACCCCGACGACGTGTAAACATAGTTAAAGGTTTTACCTCAGATAATGCTTTGGATGAGAAATTGACCCGAGTTCGCCTTTTCGCGATTCGGGACTTGTGAATTCAAGAAATAAAGTGTCCGACTTGCGAGACCCCGAAATAAAACAAAAAAGAAAACGTATTTCCGAAAATGGTTCTGTTTTGAAAGTGGGAAAAGAATTTCTATTCAGGCGACAAGATTTTCAGAGTTTTAAGATTCTGGAAGGAAAAGAAAAGCGAGTTTAGATCTCAAGTTTTAAAAATTGAAAATTGCATGAGGTGAAAAGCAAGGGCGACTCCAACATCATCAATATGTTCAAAGAGAAGTTCAACCTAGAAATCCTTCTATTGTGTTGGTCATTTATGCAGTCCTTAAGCCTTCTATTGTGTTGGCCATCCCTGAGTCAATCCTGAGTTACTGGTTACTCTGATCTACATCAAATCTTTTTACCCGTTTCACGTCATTGATGGGGGATACTTTAAGGCCCTCCTGTGACAAGTCTTTTTCTGTCAACTTCAACTCATTATCCAGGAATTAGACTTAGAAACTAATTGGTACCTTGGAACTTCAATGCCTCAATGGCAGGTTTCCTTGCTTTCGACCATGGGTTTTTATTATTGACCCCTGATTGGGAGATTCCGCCGAGTGTTCGACTTTAGCTCATTAATTCACATTCGTTGGATTGTACTACTTGGGAGTCATTTCCATTAATGGTGATTTCCCTCACACTTTTTAACGGTATGAAATAATGACTGGTAATCATGTGGTTTCTACCATGTTCGACTTCGACACATGTATTCACATGGTTAGATTCGTATTATAGAGTGGTGGATATGAAGACCCTGGATATTTTTTGTCAGATTCAGGTTGCATTGGAGTATATTCAGATTGTACTGGTGCATAGATCCATAGTGTATGTCTGGTGGCTATGTTCAAATTTGAGTCTTTAACACATAGATCCACAATGTATTTTTGGTGGCTATGTTAAGATTTGAGTCATATTCTTATGGATCCACAGTGTATTTTTGGTGGCCATGACCTGTCTTACTTGACATGGATCTTCACATATCGACATTTATGCTCTGGGTCATCTGTATTCTAATTATGGGAATGCCTACCTCAGTGATGATATATTATTGTACTATATTTCCTTGTTTGTTGGCAGGTTTCCGACCGACTGTTCCTTGTTCCTTACACACACATGACAAAGTATTTCAGCTATCACTTTGTTCTAACTTAATACTTTGGGGGGCTCTCTGTTACACATTATTTTCGTCATCCCTATGACCATTAAGGATGTAAACCTATATGTTGCCTTCAGAGGGGTCAGTGGCCTGAGTTCTTGAAGAAATAAGGGAGAAGAACTTTTCCGGAGAAAAGAAGTTGCATTTTCCTTTGTAAAAACCCTATTAAAGAGGATTTCCACATGCTGCACTATAGCTAGGGTGCGAAAATGCCTGGTTTTCGTAGGCTGCACCATAGCTAGGTCGCGAAGTGTTCGTAGGTTTCTATATAAGAAGGGTGATAAAATTCTCATATGTGGGAAAACCGAGCATTTTCTTGATGCTTCTAGAAGGATAAACTTCCATGGTGAGGTGGCATCCGAATGGTTTGGATCTTACTCTCTTTCATGATTTGGTGGGATCATCCTAACCTCCTCACCTTATCCTCTTCAGCTTATAAAAGGAGAGGAGCTCTCATGGAGAAGGTTAAATTTGGATCTTTTTGGATTAGCTTGGATTGGATTAGAAAGTTATTGAGTTTGTAGCTTGGCTAGTTGAGCCACTTTGTCAAGATAGATTGTGAATATTATCAGATCTATTCTCTCAGAATTCTTGGAGTGGAAGTGTGTGGGGAACGAAGGACAGTTGGAAGGGACCTTACGACATCAAGGCCATGGTTGTAATCTCTCTTTCATATTCAATATGATATAGTAATATGATTTTTTTCTATAAAACTTGTTGTGTTTTATTGTATGATTCCTTGATCACATACATAGGTTTATATTGAGTTTATGCTATTGCTATCACTTTGGTTGGTTGTGTTCTTTTGTAGTTACATCATTGCATGAGCATTGGAACATAGCTAGGATGGCAATGGCAAGAGGAAGTGACATTTAAATGGTATGTCACCTATCCCTCTTTAGTTAGTAAATTCAATATTTAAAACTTTTACCCCATATATGCTGACAATGTCCCCTAAGTATTCCACTTTGTTGGTGCAAAATGAACATTTGGTGTTTTGACAAAAAAATGGTTTTCTTGTAGCAAGTGAAGGACTTTGTCCACATGAAGAAGATGGATATTGTTGGCACAAGTTTAATTCAACCAGGGTCCTTCTCAGGTTATCAACAAAAGGTACTGTGTAGTCTAGAGTGCTGGAATTTTCATCTTCTTAGAAGAGAAGAAGTCTCACTCGAAGTGCTACTGAGACAGATAGAGAGGGAAGGGTAGGGAAACGACTTAAGAGGATCCATAGAGCCTTCATGAGTCATTCTTGATCTTGCGTAAGAGACATGAACAGATCTAAAACATACGTGTGCAAGAATCGAACCTACTTACGTTGCGAGTAAGCATTTAAACGTAGAACCATCAAATAGAACTCATAAGACATAAGGGAATACTATAATGCATAAGTAAACACACAGAGACACATCATATTTGAAAATTTAGGTCCTTCTTCGTATTATCTTCAGAATCTTTTTGTGATTATAGACTCAGAATTACACAGTAGTGATCTATACAAATTCTTGACTCTGGAATCATGTCCCAGAGCTCCAATTCTCAATGGATAGATCAAATTCATTATAGACTCAAGATTTTACTTCAATCAACTTACGACAGTCATAAAAAAACAATCCGACTGGGTAACAACAAAAAAAATGACTAATCAACCAACCTAATTAACCCCTTTACAATTATGTTCATCACTATATATAAGTTGGGTTATGTCTTCCTTCTCGGATTGCATGCTTTCTTGTTCTATTGCAACCATTTGTTGCTTAGTTGGCGTTGCATTGACTTTTACATCTGCTTTATGTTTCTCTTTCTCATTCTGTTGTCCAGCTTATTGTTAGTCTCCAATTTTGACCATATTTTTTCCTATATCATGTCAGATATACCCCCATTTCATATCTAGTATCATTCCTTTCTAGCCTTACCTTGATACATTTCACATCATTTTTCCCTAAATGGATCTATTCAAGGTATTCATATGATTTAAGTTATTTTTAATGTATTTTGATACTTTAAACTAATATTGATACTAATGTGGCATGAGTTAGGTACTTGTTTCCTTGAAACAGATTTATCAGTACTAGGTACCAGCTTGCACTTAGTGGAGATGTCAAAGATTTGCATGACATTGCTAGATTGGAATGACAGTCCAATTCATATGATTGATTGAGTCATAGCTTAGATTTGAAATCTCGAATTTAATTTTGAAAGAACAAAACGTGATGACTCAGAGCAAAATTATAGAACTATTTGTTATGATGCTTTATGTTTCATGCTTCTTGCCACTGCGTGTCATGAAGCTGTGAACTTAGTTTTAACCAACTATGAGTCATTTTCGGATCTAAGATTCTCTTAATTAAATGTAACTATGTTCAAGACTATTTTTGGAGGATCTATATAAACTCATATTGCTCTCAAGAAACGAGGGTTATGATATATTATGTTATGCGATTTATGATAATACAATTTCTATGCGTTATATCATTTTCTGTTAAATGATTTGAGTTTATTTACAACTTATGGAGCGTGAGGTATGAAACAATTATGCATGGAATAATTTGAGTAGCTCTAGTTTCATTTTAGGGAGATTTCACCTCTTGGTTGGGCCCACCAACAGGTTCAATTCGCTTTCTCTTTTCCACAATATAGGTAGTTTATTTCTAGTTTTAGAATCTGCGTGTGAGTTAGTTTTTAACTTGAAGTTACTCTACTAAATTCTGGCTTAGTCTTTTTTCGTTTAGTTCATTCTCAGTTTGATATTATCTCGTTGATCATTGAATTTTGGAATGAGTTATTTTCCATTATAAAATTTGAGGAATGAATCAAGTACTGATTAATCTCTCTCTTAGATGAGTTTGGATTTGCTCTATTTTTCAGTGTCTAGTTTGATTATGATTTGAAGATAGTTTGAGTTTATATTCACTCTGTTTTGTTAGGGTAGCTCACTTATGGTTTGGTTGAAGGAAGCTTCAGATATTTGTACGATAAAATGGGACATTTATTGGTTTCACCTTTGTTAGATTTAGAACTGCTTGGTATTTAGATTAAATAAGAGGTTTTTGAAATGTTCTATCTTTTATGGTTCAGTTAGATGTTTTGATGATTAGATGTTTAGTTAATGCTAGATATCCTTGGGTGATTTCTTTAGATTAGGAATAGAAATACATTTGATTAACTTAGAATTGTTTTCATTTGATTAATTAGACAAGATATGATCAGTTTTAAGATAATCATTAGGATTCAATTTATAAAATTAAGTTTATGTTTTCTTCTCAGAACAACCTTTAGGTAGAAGTTATAATCTTACCAGCACATATAGTGTAGCATCTCTAAGTTCACTTACCCTGGTTTGACAATTTAGTGTTTTCAGGTAATTAAAATCTTTAATACAACAACCTGACATTTGTGGCGCTGTTGCTGGGGAGCTGTTTAGGGGGTAAGTTAGATAATTGATTTGGTTATTTTCTTAAATGCATTTGGTTTAGTGTTTTCAGCAAGTTGACGAAAGAGGAGTTGTGAGACGAAGGGTGAGAACCGACACATCTATTATCACAGGTTCCTCTGAAACCCAATCTTAGTTTTTCTTTTATCTAGTATGTTTTCATGAGAAATAGAGATCATAGAGGTAGATTTAGGGGAAACTCAAAACAACAAAAAGAAGAAACCTCCACCCAAAAAGAAATAGAAAC
>ML796574.1:334570-359844 GCA_009831015.1 Picea engelmannii
TTAAGTTTATGTTTTCTTCTCAGAACAACCTTTAGGTAGAAGTTATAATCTTACCAGCACATATAGTGTAGCATCTCTAAGTTCACTTACCCTGGTTTGACAATTTAGTGTTTTCAGGTAATTAAAATCTTTAATACAACAACTTGACATTTGTGGCGCTGTTGCTGGGGAGCTGTTTAGGGGGTAAGTTAGATAATTGATTTGGTTATTTTCTTAAATGCATTTGGTTTAGTGTTTTCAGCAAGTTGACGAAAGAGGAGTTGTGAGACGAAGGGTGAGAACCGACACATCTATTATCACAGGTTCCTCTGAAACCCAATCTTAGTTTTTCTTTTATCTAGTATGTTTTCATGAGAAATAGAGATCATAGAGGTAGATTTAGGGGAAACTCAAAACAACAAAAAGAAGAAACCTCCACCCAAAAAGAAATAGAAACTGAGACTGGAACTTTGGCTGAGGAAACCATAGAGAAAAACATAGGTTCATGAACAAAACAAACAGAAATTGGATTAGAAGGGGATAATACCACACAAAAAGAACTTAAACCATTTATCATTTCCCCTCCAAAACCAGGAAACACCACATACCAACAAATTCAAATTCCTGGTGATCCAAATTCGGTTGACATAGTTAATCCAAAAGAAGTGCATGTTATTTTCAGGAACCCTGACACTATAGTTTCACAAATAAAAAATACAAATGTTGAATCAAAGGTAATAGGATCCTCAAAAGAACCAATAGGAGATATTTATTCTATCAAAAAGAATCCAGAGAGGTGGGATTTCACACCCTCACCAAAGAAAGATCAGATTGCATATACAATTTTTGGTAATCCTTTTAACATGGCAGAAAGAGGGAGAAAATTGGATAGAAGAGAGAGAGAGGATAAATTCATGTTGAAAATGAATAAGAAGAAAAAGTAGAGACTGAGCTAAGACCAGAAACCACCTTTGGGTTTCCAATTTTGGATTTGGTCCAAAATGTCAATATGAAAAATATCCCACCTTCGGCACTACCAACCTTTTATGCGAAAAGTAGTGAAGACCCAGATGTATTTCTTTTTGAATTTGATATCATGTGCATGAGTTATAATTATCTCCAGGATGCACATAAGCTGAAGTTGTTTCCTGCTACCCTAAAATATTCTGCATTACGTTGGTTCATGAGTTTAGGAGAGTATATCATTAGATCTTGGGAAGATATGAAGAATTTTTTTTCAAAGAAGTACCAAGACTATTGTAGACCCAAGGATTATCGAAATGATATTTTTAAAATGAAACAACAAGATGAAGAGATCCTTGAAGATTTCTTAGAAAGATTTACATATATTCTTCAAAAATCCAATTATAATGATCTCCAAGATGAAGCAATCAAGACTCTTTTCTTAAAATGGGTTTCAGATGAATACATTGAGACTCTCAACTTAATGGCCTCAGGAGACATTTATCAGAAAGACTTTGAAGCACTTAGTGAACTATGTAGAACTTACTCGAGAAGTAGGGGGAAACTGACAAAAAGTGTGAGAGAACCTGTCAACAAAAACACCAAAGTACCCACATCTGGTGGAGTTACTAGAATTGAACTGGGAAACCTTTTGGAAAATTTTAAAACATACATTTTAGGAACAATCGACTCTCAGTTAGACACTCTAAAGATTAAGAAAAATTAGGAAGAGGAAAACCCTATATTAAGCATATTCTGCCCAAAATGTAGAAAAAGGCATCCTTTATGAGAATGTCCTTTGGACAATGTTTATGTATGTGCAATTTGTACTGAAAATCATAAAATAGAAGATTGTCCATCCTTACCAAGATTGCAAGCTATATTCAAGGGAGGGGAATCTCCAGGGACTCCATCTGCACCTAAGAGGCCTTGGCAACCTAGGAACTCGAATATGTATCAAGAACCATCCCCACAAACTTCCAGCTATTATCCACCCTTCTCTCAACAATAGTAACATCCATGGAACTGGCCAAATTGGCCTCTGCAAAATGTCCCTGCTCAACCTTGGTATCAGGGATGGAGAGAACATAGTTATGGAAATAACCAATAACAACATGTGGTACCAATTCCCCAGAATCCATGTACTCAATACCCTCCAAACATGCATCAACTATTGCCTAGATTTACTCCACCTACTTTACCACCTATTCAACAAACTCCTCAGCAGCCTCAGAATCCACCTCTTCCCACCATATTACCCGCTCAACCCATTCCAAATCCTAATAATAGACCACCTCTACCACTCCATAGTGATGATTTTCAAAACTTTCCATCTTACACCATAAACCCCATTTCCATACAAGAAATTTAGTTGAGATCTGGAAAAAATTTAAATAAAACTCAACCTGTAACAAGAACAACACCAAAGGTAATTATCCAAGAACATGAATAAGAACCTGTAGATGATTTATCAAATGGGGTATGTTTGAAATATGTCATCATTCCAAAGAATAAAGTATCTGAATCACAACATAACATACAAAATCAAGTTCCCCGAACACCTCCTTTTCCTGAGAGGTTGCTCATTGAAAAACCAATTGCTTAATCTGAGTTTGACATCATGAATGAACTAAAAAATGTCTGTGTTAAGATTCCATTGTTACAAGCGATCAGAGATGTTCCAATCTATGCCAAGACCATTAAATAAATTTGCATTAAGAAACCAGGTCAGAAACAGAAAGATCCACCCATGATACACCTAGTAGGCCAATCATCGAATTGTATTTCTGAAGCTCCTAAGATTGTGAAGTATGCCAACCCCGGGAACCCAATAGTATTAGTTACTATTAACAATGTTTATATTCATAATAATTTAGTAGACTTGGGTGCAGCCATTAATATAATGGACATCGATACAGTTGAACTATTACAACTAAGTCAATTCCTTCACCCTACCCCTACAGTTCTTGAACTTGCCGATAGAACAACTATAAAACCTGCTGGGGTCCTCGATGACATTCTGGTTACATTAGCTTCGTGCAAATATCCTGTCGAATTCATGATTATTCAATCAAAGGATACCATGAAAGGTCACCCAATAATTTTAGGGAGACCTTGGTTGGCTACGGTCAATGCTTTCATAGGATGTCGTGGTGGGGATATGTTCATCTCAAATGGCATTTCTTCACATAAGCTTACTCTTTTTCCGCCTGCTCAACCGGTTACAGAAGAATTATGGTGGCTAAAATGTCCTTATCACGATAATGATGAGGAAGAACCTTTATTATCTGTTGATGAATTTCACGCGTTACAAGAACCAACAGAGGATGATATTTTAAGTCAATTTCTTTCTGTAACAGAAAATGTTGAATTTCCACAAACATATTTTCAATATGATCAAATTTTCAGAGAGGAATTTCAAGAACAAAGTGAGTCATTTTTCTCGTTTTCACCATCTATGGTTTTCACCATTGATGAGAATCTGAGATCATATACCATTTCAGTAGAACTTAGACCAGGAAAATGTCTATACATCAATTCTGAATTAAGTCTCAACCAACAAGAGCAGTTGACAAATATTTTGAAAGAACAGTCATGGACATTTGCATCGGAGTACACTGATATGAGAGGAGTGCATCCTGACACCTGTATTCACCACATATATATCCAACCAGAGATAACACTAATAAGACAACCAAAAAGGCATATGAATCCAATCCTAAAAGATTTTGTGAAAGAAGAGTTACATAAATTACTAAATGTGGGATTCATTTATCCAATTTCTGACAGCAAGTGGGTTTCACCCCTTGTTGTGGTACCTAAGAAAATGACAGGGAAATGGAGAATGTGTGTAGACTTTAGGGAGTTGAATAAGGAAACCCTGAAGGACTACTTTCCCTTGCCTTTTATAGATTAGGTTTTGGATACCTTGGCTGGAAAATGATACTTTTCCTTTCTCGATGGATATAGTGGATACAATCAGATTCAAATTGCTCCTGAAAACCAGGACAAAACAACACTCACATGTCCTTGGGGAACTTATGCTTATAAAGTGCTACCTTTTGGATTATGCAATGCTCCTGCCACATTTCAGAGAGCAGTCCTTGGGATTTTTGATGACTTAATTCATGATTGTGTGGAAGTGTACATGGATGACTTTACTGTTTATGGTAATACCTTTGAAGAATCCATAAGTAATCTTGAGAAAGTCTTGATTCACTGTCAGGAATCAAATTTATCCCTTAGTCATGAAAAATGTAAAATGCCATTAACTGAGGGAATAGTGTTGGGCTATCATTTGTCTGCAGAAGGAATTAAATTTGATCCAACTAAAATTGAAGTAATAGTTACGCTTTCCTCTCCAAAAACCCAAAAAAATGTGTGAAGTTTTTTGGGACATGTTGGATATTACCATCAATTCATTGAAAACTTTACAAAGATAGACAAACCCATGTTTAAACTGTTAGCAAAGGATGCAAAATTTTGTTGGGATAACAATTGTCAGAATGCTTTTGAAAATTTGAAAGAAAAATTGTCCATGGAACCTATTCTACGAGGACCAAATTGGTCTCTTCCTTTCCATATTTCAACTGATTCCTTAGACACTGCTTTAGGAGGAGTGCTTGGAAAAAAAGAAAACTGTTATCCAAAAATTTGGTCATTGTGATGATGTCATGATGATATCATGATGATGGAAGATCAAGCTCTTTATCAAGAACACTTTCCTGAGAAAAGTTACAGTTGTCTTCTTCCAGAATTCACACTTTGAAACATGTTCGCAGGTTGCTTATATGTTCACTTGCGGGAATACAAGTTTCTCGCAGTCTTCTTTAAGTTGGGGTGCTAACTTCTCGCACTATGCTCATGGTTAGGGTGTGAACATTCTCATACAAAGGAAAAAGATAAAGATCTCGAACCTTCTAGAAGGGAATCTTCTAGAAGGGTGAGTTGGCTTTCGAGTGGTTACTCAAGTACTGTCATTCCAGATATCTTGGGATCATTCCCTATCCAAGTAACTAATCTATATCTTCCTATATATTGAGGGGATTGCTCATGGAAAGGGTTAAAAATAAGAATAAGAAGAAGTTCAGAAAGCTAGCAAGAGATTGATTAGAGGATTAGTGCAAGATTGTATGGAGGATTGATGCTACAGCAGCAAGATACAACAGCAAGGCCATCACATGTGGTAGACTTTCTTCATACATGAGCAAGTGTGTGTGTCAGAGTCGGAAGCCATTGAAAGGAGACCTATGAAATTAAGGCTCAGGTTGTAAGTTTCACTTTCTATTGAATTAATACAGTAATATGTCCCTTTCCCATAAAGATGATATCACTTTATTACATAATTCCTTGATCATATGTATAGATTAGTCATTGAATATTTTAACTTGTCTTTACTTCGATTGGTTCGTTTTGTTCTGATCTGGACGGGACGAGAGCATTGAAGCAAAGCTTGGAATAATAGATATCATAAGGAGAGCGTTCATAAGGTATGTCCATAGCCTTCATCTCTCAGTTCATTCAATAGGCTAAATCTAGGAAAAGGGTATTATTCTATCATGTTTTGTTCTAGATACCAGGTGGATCTAGGGAGATCGGTTAGTGTCCGCACCTACGGATTTATCCTATAACAAAATTGGCGACTCCACTGGGAAACTATCCCTTTTGTATTTTTGGTTTTTGAACTTTCTGTGGCCATTTGCTCTGTTTGCATTTTTCTCTTGATTTACTAGTCTCTGAGTCCTCAGGATATCCTGAGAGACCTTCTGGGTCTATAAGCCAATTTGTTTTTTTGCTTGCTCTTTCAAATTTTTCATTAGTTTCAGGGATTCTCACACTGTGCCCATTAGCATCATGCGAGAACATTGATTGTTCGCACCTTGCATATACATTTCAGTGCGGATAGTTCGCATGCTGCATCAAAGTGGCCTGCGAGAACTTTAGTTTCTCGCACTGTGTTCCACACTAGCCTGCGAACAGTTTTTGAAATTTTTTGAATTCAAGTTTTGATCCTGTCAATAGATCATGTATGTTGATTTGGACCTCTTTGGCTTGTTGAATCAGTGACCTACCTATATTTTGCTATAATTGACTTGCTGGAACTAATCTAGGGTTTCTAGGTTTTTCTTGCTTTTGGAACTTGACTTTCTTTTCTTAGCTTTTGTTGGCATTGTCATTCTCTCTGGCGTATAGAGTTGAGTGTATCTGACTTGCTGAGAACCAGGGATTGGATGAAAGTTGAGTATTTTGTGTTTCTCTTGTACGTATTGGTTCGAAAGGACAAAATTTTTCATTTACATTGAGAAGCTCCTTGGTTTGCTTTTGTTTTTGCTTTCATTGAAAGTATTGGCTTGGGTTGTTTGTTGGAGTTAATTATTATTTGGTTTTCTTTTCTCATTATTCAGAGTTCTTCTTGGAAAGTGAACTGCATGTTTTCTTTCAAGTTTTGTTGTTTCTTTTGCGAGAACATTAAGAATCAAAGTTTTAAGAGTATTGAAGTTTTGAAAAGACATATTGAAATTGTTCATGGATACATGATTGTTTGCATTGACTTCTGAAAGGAAATTGAATATTGCATTTGCATTGTAGTATTGAGTTTGATTCGGAAATTGTTTCTCTCTCTCCCATAACTAGGATTCATCGAATGAAACGAATTCTATTTCATCACATCCTTGCATTATTTGGGTCAGAGTCACACATCACGAGTTTCATTTCCATTGCCTTTGAGTAAACAATAGCCTATAAAAACATTGCGTAATAATAAAATTGAACTAGTAACTCTTTTCTAAGGCTCTTTTACACCAACATTTAGCTAGGCTAGTGCTTTGGAGTAGGAAGAGAGACACACTCTCCAAAAGCTCAAAAACACACAATAGAATCTTGAGTTAGGGAGTGTAAAATTCCATTGGCAGCATATTGTCCTGGGAATCCCTTCTAACACAAGGGTCAAGCATTAGGTCGCATTGGTGTTGGCAGAGTTACTAACCCTGCTTTGTTGGCATCAGTGTAGAGATTGCACGTATTACGGGGGTCACTCTGAGGTATACCCACAATTATGAGTGGAATCCTTTGAGTTGATTTCGGGCTAGATACCCTGCCTTTGCATGTGGATCAGACTGACGATTGTTTCCCCAGGAAGTACTGTTGTTTGTGGTGACCTTAGTTGATTATCTCTCTAGGTTATTACCCAAGGTGACTGTGGAGGGGAAAGTCTTCACGGTACCTGGAATCGACGTTGATCAAACTCACTCGGGCTCCTTGGAGGGTATACCCATGATTATGTGTGGGAGCTTGCACCAGGGCGTAAGTCTGTTAAGCAGGTCGTCAACGTAACTTTTCCACCTTAGCCCCGCCCCTTCTCGTCTCGTTGTTGCGACGTTGGATTTCATCACCAACTAGTGGCTTCGATATTGGAAGGTATTGTTTGCTTGGTGATTGCTTCTAGATTTTTTTTACTAGGGTGTGCTGTTGATTTCTCGAAGTTGACCATAGGATTTTCGTTGGGGAGTCGGATATTTGTTTACAATTTCTCCCCCACGATGTTCACGTAGGATGCAAGGTTTGTCTCTGGAACATCCGGAAGATTCACAACCTTTGTACACAACAACACCTGAGGGCACCCCTGAAGACTCTCCTCGTCTGGGTGAAATTCCTCTTGTTACTCTACCACATGTGGATATTAGTGACGCCCCTGAAGTTTTTACACCACCTCCACAAGTAGAACCTACTGATCCTCTCGCGGAATTTCGAATTACCAATACTATAGAGGATTATCGCATTCATCGTGGTGAATGACCTTCAGGACGATTTCATCTTTCTAGAGAAACTCTTGTTACATCTTCTGAATCCATTGTTGGGCCTTCTCATGGTGTAGTAGGCCAAGATCCCTTTGGGTCGGGTGATTTTCGACGAGTTTTGTTTGGTACTGAATCTCCTGTCTACGAACTCGTCAACCCTCCTGTGTCTCCTGAACCTGAGACTACACCCGAGAATACAACTTATCGTTTTGTTCTACCTCCAGAGATGGCCCATCTCGCAAATACTATGAGTGTTCAAACCGGAGTTATGGCTACTACTCTTCCTCCTATTAATACCCAGAGAAATCCTGAGGCTAGTCCGAATTTACCTCCTAGTTACCATGCGCTGAATCCATCGTTGAATGTTTCCCATCCAACACCCCCACAAACTCCAGCTGGTTCTCCAAGTGGTCCTCAATTTCCTGGGCATCCTATTCCTGGTTTCATCCCGATGCTCCCTCCGTTTCCTCCTGGCAATACTAATACTAGTAGCATTATCCCGACTGTTGCACCAAACTTACACAATCCTGTTGGTGGTCAAGGTAGTACGTTTCCTTTTCCTTTTCCCGGACATAACACAGTTTCTACACAACCTACGGTTGGTACACAACTTCCAGGTGGAACTGTCCCTTTGATCGGGGGACCAACCTCACCTTTAGGACAAAACATACCCCCTGCATTGGCCCAGTATTGGAATCAACTTATGCAAAAATTTCTTCAACATGCTGGGGGGCAGCAAGCTGTCCCTACCACAGGCCAACCATATCCAGGTGTGACTAATCCTATTTGGGGTTCAGGACAGACTACTCAACCTCAAGTCACTACTCAGACTCAAGTTCAAAATCCTTGGGGTTACTATCCATTTCAACCACCACCAAACCAACCAGGATCTTCCCTCTAGGGGAAGACTGCATACAGTCCCACTGGTCTTCCGACAGGGATTCCGCCCCAAAGTCACTAGTATCCACAAGTGAATCAACAATTGCCTTTTCTCGCTACTTTGGACCTGCCAGATTTGTCCAGGATTCTCAATGATCCTATTCGTCACTCTCCCCAATGGCCTGCTATTCCTGCAAAGCTTCCATCGGACATTCCCAAATTCGATGGGAAGGTGGGAGAGGACCCAAACAATCATGTCATGACTTTCCACTTGTGGTGTTCATCCAAATCATTGATGGACGACTCCATTAGACTACATCTTTTTCAACGAACTCTTACGGGTGCTACTACGAAGTGGTACATTGAATTACCACGAGGTTTCTTTTCCGACTTCAACACCCTTGCAATGGCCTTTCTGACACACTACCAGTTACCAATTCATTACTATACCGGAACTGAGATTTTAACCTCCTTCAAAAAAATCTCGGGCACTCATATATCTGATCATATTCATGAGTGGCGACGAAGGTGACGTCTCATTAAACTTGAGCTTCCTGATCAATTACTGGCAGAGTGGTTTACCAAGTCTTTTGTAAACAAAATTGGTAAAGACATTGCTATGGGTGGTGTTTTCACTGAAGAGCAGGCTATTAGTCGTGCTCAGTATCTAGATCTCGTTTATTCGCAAACGGGAACCTTATAAGATTTACTGCCTGATCTACCTCGTCCTGGTACTTCTACTACTTCTACTGCTCCGGCGGCCTCGCATGTCGCTGATGGTGTGATTGGTTCCACTCATAGCCATTCACATTCTGTTTCAACTACAACCCCGAAGTCAAAATATTCTAATGTGCAAAGTGCTCCGTCTCGTGCTCCTCTCGCCGGTAAAACATCTGAAGTGAACGCCGTTCAATCCACACCGGCTGGTAAAACCAAGTCTAGAAAAGGGAGAGGCAAGAATAAGGAGGGTAAAAACACTAATCCGAATGAGCAAACCAAATCACCTCCTGTTGATGACCGGGATAAGCGCAAACCACACTACCCTTGTCTTATCTGTGGTGATGATCACTACACAAAGGATTGTCCGAGACGTGCCAAGGTTAACAAGTTCCTTCAAGGAGCACCAAAGCCCTCTACGCCGACTGTCTTGTCTCAACCCTTCCTGTCTCAACAACAGGCTTCGTTGGTCATCCACGACCAACCCTCTACTTCTAAATCATCTTATGTTTTGATGTGCACGGGTGATTCCATGAAAAACAATGTTGCACTTACCACTAGAGCTAAAGACTATACTCCTTCTAAGGAGAAGGTTGATGACCCACCTCCTGATTTGGTACAGCCTTCTCCACCAAATTCACCTACGAACGGTCCTCTTCATCTCGAATGACCGAATCTTGATACAGTTTTACGACCTCCGAAAGGTGTCGTTAAGAAGTCGACATTCAATCCTCATGATCGGGTAGCCCAGAACTATAGCATTGTCGAAGATCTGGCCCAAGCACCCTCAGCGATGTCTACCCTGGAAGTCCTTCAGTCTTGTCCTACGCAACGAAGGGCGCTGTTGAAATCCATAGGTGGTATTGATCCAACAGATACAAATCTGATAGTCTTTAACTTGGATGATCATATTCCAAGGTTACCCCCACAACTTGCGTTTCAAATTCAGGTTGTGGTATCCGACAAGAGTATTTGTCGGATTGTTATTGATGAGGGTGCCTCTACGTGCGTAATGTCTTTTTCTTGTTGGAAAGCCATTGGCTCTCCCCCGTTAAACGAATCACTGAATACTTTGCGAGATTTCAACGGCTCGGGTTTTAAGCCTTATGGTGTTCTACCATCGTTGCCTGTCACTCTGGAAGGTAAGACCGTTCAGGTAGAAGTGGAAGTTTTTGATACTCCCTTGGATTATAATCTTCTACTTGGTCGAAGCTGGGTCGATTCTATGCGTGCTATCGTGTCAACCCTTTTTCGTGTCGTACGATTTCCTCACCAAGGAAAAGTGGTTACGGTCGATCAACTTTCCTTTTTCAATGTTGATACTCATGTTGGCAACGTGCCTTTCATTGCTAAAACCCCTCCGGGTTACGAGAATGTCGGGGTCGGTCTTTTAAAAGATTCTTCACTTATGGGTACATTCCCCATACCACCACCACCCGATCTTCCATGCCTCTTTATTGCTTCTATTAATATGATCTCTACTGTACCTCATGAAATTCTAGTGACTGTTGACCCTTGGGTAGTCCCTGATATCGGAGATCATGTTCGTTTTGGCAACGTTATGCTATTAAGTCCGGTTGAATCTTCTTATCAAGCCATTCAATTGGCATCACCGTCTACTTTTTCTCTTGACGAGTTGTCTCCTGATCCTTTCCGTATCATCTTTCCCACTGACGAGATGATCATGTCCATCATCGAAGACACCCCTTGGGACGATGGGCATCACCGTTCCATCTTGTTTCTGGAACAACAGACTCTTGAGAATTATCAGTGGATTTTGACTCCATCGACCGTCGTTGTTATATCCACGGTTTCCCAATATCCACGAGATGTGTTTGCAGAAGGGAATCTCAGTAACATTTCACCCACGATTCCCATAGATATTTCAGTGAAACCTGATATCGTCGAGAACGTTCATATTGGAGCTTTGTGTTCTCCCGACGAAATTGTCACTTATACTTCCTTGTTTAAAGAATTCCGTGATATTTTTGCATGGAGTTACGAAGAGATGCCAGGTATTGACCATGCTATCGTTGTTCATGAGATTAAGACATACCCCAGAACTAAACCAGTCCGGAAGCGCCTCCATCCTGTTCATCCACATAAAGCAGCAGCTATTAAACTCGAAGTTGAAAAACTTCTCAAAGCCGGTTTCATTTACCCCGTGGCCTTGACAGAATGGGTTTCCAACCCCGTACCGATTGATAAAAAGGGTGGTAGTATTTGCATTTGTGTTGATTATCGGGATATCAACAAAGCTTGTCCCAAGGACAATTTTCCAACCCCTTTCGTTGACCAAATCGTCGATGACTGTGACGGTAGTGAAATCTTTTCCCTCATGGATGGATTTTCCGGCTATAATCAAATCAATATCGCGCCTGAGGACCAACATAAAACGGCTTTTATCTGTCCTTGGGGTACTTTTTCCTACAGAAAAATTCCTTTCAGTCTGAAGAACGCAGGTGCTACGTTTCAACGTGATATGTCTTATGCCTTTCACGATATCAAGCATATTGTTCAACCTTATTTGGACGATTTGCCGGCTCATTCTTTACATCGAGTCGATCACCCTACTCATCTCCGAGAAATTTTTGTTCATTGTCGATTCTATCGCATTCGCTTGAATCCTCATAAATGTGTCTTTTGTGTAGAATCTGGTCGTCTCCTTGGTTTCATTGTTTCACGCCATGGGATCCGGGTAGATCCTATCAAGGTCAAGGAGATTCTTAATCTCCCTCCTCCTTCTTCTTTGCGTCAGTTACAAAGTTTGCAGGGGAAAGCAAACTTTCTTCGTCATTTCATCCCAAATTATGCCGAGATTACTCGTGGTTTCACCTGTCTTCTAAAGAAAGGTTTAGAGTTTGTTTGGGATAAGGTTGCTAACAACACTTTTGGAGCTTTAAAATTGTCCCTCACCAAAGATCCTCTTCTTTTTCCTTCGGATTATAGTCTAGATTACTTTCTTTATCTAGCTGCGTCCGAGTATACTATCGGCATGGTCCTCGTTCAAGAGGATGATAATCACAATGAACATGTTATCTATTACTTGAGTCGAAGTTTATCATCCACCGAAATCAAGTACCAACATGTTGAAAAGCTGGCCTTGGCTGCTGTCCAAGCAGTCCAACATTTTTGTCATTACATTATCTCCAGGAAAAATACAGTGATTTCACACTGTAACCCCATGCAACACATATTGACACGTCAATTGCTGGGGGGAAAGTACTCCAAATGGATTTTTATTCTCTAGGAGTTCGATTTGGAATTCGATCATGCCACATCGAAGAAATCCCTAGTCTTCGCTGAGTTAATTTGTGATTTTCCCCACACTGCCACAGAAAAGGTAACAGTTGATTCGTTACCTGACGAGTCACTTTTCCTTATCAGTACTGATGATATTTGGTACGGAGATATCATTATATATCTCCAAACTCAAAACTTTCCAGCTTACTTTGTCCAGTAATGAACGACGTCGTGTCTATTATCAAGCACGTCATTATATTATCCTCGGTGATACTCTTTATCATCGAGGCATTGAATCTGTCTTTCGGCGTTGTTTGACTTTTGACGAAGCTGAGAAAGCTTTGAATGAATTCCATTCAGGAGCATGTGGTGGTCATATGTCTGGGTATGCTACTACCCAGAAGATCTTACGTGCAGGTTAATTTTGGCCTTCTCTATTCACTGACTGCATTACTGCTGTTCAGAAGTGTCATGCCTGCCAGATTTATAATCAAAAGATTCGATCGCATCCCGCTCCCCTTCATCCTGTAGTCTCAATAGGTCCTTTTGCTAAATGGGGCATCAATTTCATGACATGTCACCCTCACTCAGCCGGGGGGCATGGTTACATTATCGTAGCTGTTGATTATTTCACAAAGTGGGCTGAGGCGATGCCGACATTCGACAATACTGGGAAGACTACAGCCTTATTCCTTTTTAACCATGTCATCACTCATTTTGGTGCTGCTAAGGCAATCATTACTGATCACAGTAGTCATTTTAGAAATAATATGATGTCTGAACTGACAGAGAAGTTGGGCCTTTGCCATGATAGCTCAACGCCCTATTATCCACAGGCCAATGGAAAGGTCGAAGCCATCAATAAGGTTCTTATAACTATGATTCGACGGATGATAGGAATCCATAAAACTAGCTGGAACACAATGTTATTTTCAGCGTTGTGGGCATATCGGACATCTGTTAAGTCTACCACTGGATTCACGCCTTTTCGATTAGTTTATGGCATGGAAGCCATTCTACCAATAGAATGTGAAATCCCGTCTTTGAAGCTAGCTGTAGAGCTCTTACCTAATACTTCTGCTGAAGAGGAACGTCTGTTGTATTTGATGCGATTAGACAAGACTCGTCGTGACGCTACTCTTATAATAGAAGCCCAGAAAAAACGTGTTAAGGCACAGTATGACAGGCATGTCAAACCTCGTGTCTTCTCTGAAGGAGATCTTGTTCTTTTATATGAACAAGATAAAGATGTCCTAGGAGCTGGGAAATTTGAACCAATGTGGTGTGGGCCTTACATTGTTAGCAGAGTGTTGGAAAAAGGAGCATATGAGTTAGTGGATTATGATGGTGTGCCTTTGAGTGAACCCAGGAATGGGTTGTACTTGAAGAAGTACTACGCATGAATCGTTTGTGCATGAGTACTTGTATTTTTATGTATCATACTGAGTGTGTGTTATTTCAGTTTTGTTTTGACATTATCTGGTTTCTGCCCTTACGTGACATTGTGTTTGATTGACAGATGTCGGAGTATTCGCTACCTTATATTGGCTTCGCTGACGGTGCTAGTCATAGTACTCGGAACCTAGCTTCCGCTGCTTGGGCAATCTATGCCCCGACAAATGAACTCATATCTCTACGAGGTATATGTCTTGGCCGAGCGACCAACAATATTGCAGAGTATAGCGTCGTGTTTGAATTATTAGTTGATTCTATCTCTCTTGGAATTCGCTATTTGGTTGTTCGTCTTGACTCGCAGTTGGTAGTACTACAGCTCAGTAACATATATTCTATATGAAGTCCTACTCTATTAAGGATATATTTGCGGATTCGCCTCTTGGAAAGACATTTTGATTACATAGAATATCAACACATTCCGAGAAGTCTTAACAAATTGACAGACGCTTTAGCTAATTATGTGCTAGATAGGCATTTAAATCACTTATAAAATCAAACACATTAAATTGTACACAAATGTAAAATAAGCCGGTGGAACCCATGTATATATATATAACGGTCAAAGTTTTTTTTTACAAAATATTTCTGAAGACCAAAATATCAAAAAAATGAAGCCCATGGCTTCTACAAAGTGACATCACTAATGATGTTCACGATAACATGCTAAATTCCTGGCTACTCTGCGGAGCGAACGACCCATAGAGGCAGAGACTCCCACGGTGTGACGCTGATCGCGTCGTGGGATCTCCTCTAGAGGCATCTCTGGAACATCGGACATCAAACCCTCTAAGTTTTGCTCCATTGTAAGGTAGTCCTCGGCATACTGGGGAACTGGAACTATTGCTTCTCCTCGACGCTGAACAGGAGAGCTACCGGCAGGTCTATATGCCCCAACATCTGTGTTATCAATGAGATTTTGGTGTTAGTCTTCGGATAAAACCATAAAACCAAAAACATTTAATATGATGAAAATACAAAAGCATCTAAAAAGTTAAAAAGTTGGTGTCTTTCTTACCAATATCTCCCCACTGTGCGTCTTCAGGAAGGGCAAGCTCAGGATCACCGCGAAAGTCCAAGCCAGCATACACATAATCCTCGATCATCAAGACCTGGCCTTGGAGCCAGTCAAAGAAGCGATCGTCATACCGAACGATCGGTCCTGTCACATGCCTAGCCATGAGTTGGCACCATCGTAGCATCTGTGGATCCTTGGGACCTGGAAAGTGCCAATCCTCCTGAAGCCTATACACTGGGACTCTCTCGCAGAAGAAGGACTCTAGTAGTGATCCATAACCAAACTGCTTTAGATCTCCGCGCCTGCATTTGGTCAGTTGTTTCTTGAGGTTGCACAACACTGCATCAGCCCAGTTAAAGACACGGGGCTCAACACACTCGAGGGCATACTGAAAATAGCTCTGTAGAGCCATATGCGGGGCTGCACTCCCTGCCATCCGAGCTATGGTGAAGAGAATGGTCCGGAGAGTTATATCGGTCACTCCCCAAATGACCACCTTTCCCTTTTGTCTTTCTGCCTCTGTCACGCAATACTCTCGGCAATACTCACTCATTTTCATGCCACCTTTGCGGTTACCGGTCAAGCTAACATAAGAACCCCGTCTTGACAACCCAGTAAAGAAATAGATATCTTCAATATCAATCGTCAATGTATGAATACCAACATTGAAAACCTGCTGATCCGGATCCCACATCCGGACTAAATGTTCCAACAATCGAACCTGGGCTCTCATGCCCGATATGCGGAAATACTTTAGGAGACCACAATCTCTTAAAGTGGCAATGGTTTGGGGGTGATTTTCGGCGGTAGCATTATCATCCTCGTGTTCCCTTTCTCTCCATTCGAGCACCATTATGTGGATATTAACCTGCATAGCAATCATGGGAAGATAGTTAATAACTTGAAACATGAGAAATTTGGTTTTATTGGCTTAATATTTTAAATTTTTTTTGGGCGCTGCACTGTTCGCAAGTGGCTTATAGCCCACAGTGCGAACTTCTCGCACTGTAACTGAATCCCACCTGCGGGAATGAGAACTTCTCGCAGGCCCCGTATGGGCAGCCTGCGAGAATCCTCATTCACGCGTAGGGTTTCAAAACTCACTCAAAAACTTTAAGTTTAGCCATTAAAATCATAAAATTAAAACATGAAAATCTAGGGAATTGAGGACTTACCAATCTGATCCAGACGGTTCGTGAAATGATGCCCCGAAGCTCCCAGAAATCGACGATGAAGATCAAAGGTAAAATGGAGGTTTTTTGCACTAAAATGGTAAATGGGTAAAACATATGGTAAAAATGAATAGTAACTTTGTTTTATTTACTTTTTTACCATAGTTAAAGTGGGTTTTTGTATTTATTCACTATTTTACCCTATTTTCTAATGTAAAAGTGAGTAAAATGACTTGCAGGTACCCCATGCAGATGATTATGGACGAAAAACTTTTGCGATAGGATGCGTTTTTGTTTGTTTCTTATGGTTTTGATTTCAAGACCTCAAGTGCCTTTTATCCATTCTTGCACTTGCAAAAAACCTAGAATGTGATCGAGCGTTGTTTTATCTCTTTTCCGGGCTCGATGTCGTTGCACGAAAAAGGAACCCCCCTGGAGTTAACTTTAAGCTCTTTTCACGACTCCCTAAATATGAAAATATTGCCGAGTGATCTTGCTCTTTTCACACTCGTTAAAGTATTTGAAGTTATGTGTCGTTCGAGCGATAGTTTAACCCTTTTTTTGGTCTCGTTGGACTATTGTACGAAAAAGGAACGGAGAGATTTCTCTTTTGAGTGTTTTTCCAAAACTCTATAATCCTGAAAAACCTTCAAGTTTTCTATCTCTGGACTCGTTAAACAAACATTGACTGGCCCGTGATGGGACCGAACCTCTCCTTCTTAGGGTTCGTTAAAAATACTCCAAGGGATTCGTCCGAAGGATGAGCTTATATTAACAAGAATATGTGATCCTCTTCAAGCTTGCGTAAAAATAAAGAGGTACTTGCCAGAAATGGTGGGGGAAAATTTGGTAAAGGGATATGTTTCATCTTTGTGTTAATTGGCAGTAAGTGTCGCTCTTGGCCGGTTCGGGAAATCCATTTGTCTCTCATTCAATTCAATAACAAGGTATTTCCATGTGTCGTCTTTGATTCAATGCTGCCAAATCATTGGTCATGTCATCCATATGTTCGAGAGCAGTCTAAACCTCTTTTGAGTCGGCCATTTGCAGTTACATTTTCGTTCCGTGTCGGCCTTCCCTGTGTCCAAAAGTCCAATTGTCACATACTCTGTTTCACTTTCAAACTCTGTTACTTATTTCGTGTCACTGATGTGGGATACATCAAGGCCCTCCTGTGACGAGTATTGTTTTTTCGACCTCAGCACATTATCCAGAGCCAAGACTTAGAAATTATTTAGTACCTTGAAGCTTGCATGCCTTAATGGCAAGTTTCTCGCTTTCGACAGTGGGTTTACATCATTGACCCCTGATCGAGAGATTCTGTTGAGTGTTCGACATCAACTCATTTACTCACAGTCGAAGGATTGTACTATAGTAACTTGGGAGTCATTGACATTAATGGTGATTTCCCTCGCACTTGTTAATGGTATGCATCAATGACCGGTAATCAAGTGGTTTCTACCATGTTCGACTTCGACACATGTAATCACATGGTTAGATTCGTACTTTGGACGACGAGATTGAAGACCCTGGATATTGTCCATGTAATCCAGGTTGCGATGGAATATGCATAATTTGCGACACATAGATCCACTGTGTATGTTTCGTGGCTATGTCGTCTCGACTTGAAATTTGTCACACATATCCACAATGTATTCAGGTGGATGTGATTATATAATGATGGCATGGATCCACAGTGTATGATTGGTGGCCATGGCCTTGGTTTATGATGTCATCAGTCTATGATCTGAGTATGGGAATGCCTACCTAGGAATTGGTATATATGATATTCTGTTGATGCTTGGATGTTTACAGGTCTCTGATTATATGTTCTTTTAGTTCTTGACACACACATGCAACTTACAAAGTCTATCGACTGTCATTGGTTCCGCTCTCAGACTTTGGGGGGCATTCTGTTATCCACAAATTTGGTCATTGTGATGATGTCGTGATGATATCATGATGATGGAATATCAAGCTCTTTATCAAGAACACTTTCCTGAGAAAATTTACAGTTGTCTTCTTCCAGAATTCACACTTTGAAACATGTTCGCAGGCTGCTTATATGTTCACCTGTGGGAATACAAGTTTCTCGTAGTCTTCTTTAAGTTGGGGTGTGAACTTCTCACACTGTGCTCATGGTTAGGGTGTGAACATGCTCATACAAAGGAAAAAGATAAAGATCTCGAACCTTCTAGAAGGGAATCTTCTAGAAGGGTGAGTTGGCTTTCGAGTGGTTACTCAAGTACTGTCATTCCAGATATCTTGGGATCATTCCCTATCCAAGTAACTAATCTATATCTTCCTATATATTGAGGGGATTGCTCAAGGAAAGGGTTAACAATAATAATAAGAAGAAGTTCATCAAGATAGCAAGAGTTTGATTAGAGGATTAGTGCAAGATTGTATGGAGGATTGATGCTACAGCAGCAAGAGACAATAGCAAGGCCATCACATGTGGTAGACTTTCTTCATACATGAGAAAGTGTGTGTGTCAGAGTTGGAAGCCATCGAAAGGAGACCTATGAAATCAAGGCTCAGGTTGTAAGTTTCACTTTCTATTGAATTAATACAGTAATATGTCCCTTTCCCATAAAGATGATATCACTTTATTACATAATTCCTTGATCATGTGTATAGATTAGTCATTGAATATTTTAACTTGTCTTTACTTCGATTGGTTCATTTTGTTCTGATCTGGACGGGACGAGAGCATTGAAGAAAATCTTGGAATAACAAAGATCATAAGGAGAGCGTTCATAAGGTATGTCCATAGCCTTCATCTCTCAGTTCATTCAATAGGCTAGATCTAGGAAAAGGGTATTATTCTGTCGTGTTTTGTTCTAGATACCAGGTGGATCTAGGGAGATCGGTTAGTGTCCGCACATACGGATTTATCCTATAACAAAAACCAACAAAATTATGCTATTTACTTTACCAACAAAATCCTTACTCCTCCTGAATTGAACTACACTGTGACAGAGAAGGAATTTTTGGTTGTAGTTCATGCCATTAACAAATTTCGTCATTACATCACTGGGTATGAGGTTTTTCTACATACCAACCATTATTCTATTAGATTTTTGTTGAAAAAACCAGTTACTACTGGAAGAATCACACGATGGCTTTTGCTACTTCAAGAATTTAACATCACTATAGTTGATCAGCCAGGAAAAGAAAATGTAGTTGCGGATTGTCTCTCTCGTATTCCTCAAGACAGTACTGACATTCCAGTGAATGATAATTTCCCTGATGAACATCTGTTTGTAGTAGTTGTTAAGACCCCTTGGTTTTCATATACGACAAATTATTTAGCTACAGGGAGACTGCCAGCTCATTTGTCATCACCACAAAAGAAAAGAATTGTCTAGAAAAGTGCTTATTACTCTTGGGTAGGAAGTGATATTTTTTATACAAATCTTGATATGATCATTAGGAGATGTGTTCGAGAAGATGAGATTCCCGATATCCTTCAGGCCTGTCATGATGGGCCATGTGGAGGACACTTCTTTGATAAGAGAACGACATATAAAGTCTTACAATCAGGATATTATTGGCCAACAATGTTTAAAGATGCAACAAAATATGTAAGAAGCTGCGATAGTCGTCAGAGGATGGGAAGACCTACCGTAGCAGGAGATATGCCCTTACGACCGCAGGTTGTGATTGAACCATTTGATAAATGGGCACTTGATTTTGTAGGACCAATTTCCCCAATGTCAAGGAAGAAGAAGTACATCTTGGTTTGTACAGATTTTGTGACGAAGTGGATAGAGGCAAAATCCTTATATCAAGCAACTGAGAAATCAGTGGTTGAATTTATTTATGAAGATATCTTTACCCGCTTTGGTGTTCCACGAGAGATTGTTACTGATCAAGGTGCTCAATTCACTTCTAAGCTGATGAAGGAACTCACAGATAAATATGGGATAAAACATTGTAAGTCTTCCCCATACCATCCACAAGCCAATGGGCAAGTGGAATCCACGAATAAACTTCTAGAAGCTATTCTGGACAAAACAATACATTTACATCACAAAGATTGGGTGGATATACTTCCAGAGGATTTATGGGCATACTGGACTACATGGTGAAATACCATTGGTCATACCCCTTATGAATTGGTATATGGCAAGAAAATTATCCTTCCCATAGAATTTCAGATTCATACCTTCCACATAGTAGTAGAACTGGGTTTGAATTTGGATGAGGCATAGAAACAGAGAGTTATGCAATTAAATGAATTGGGAGAAATTAGGCAAGATTCTCTTCAAAGAACTATCCTCATACAAAATCAACGTAGAAAATGGCATGACAAATACATTAAGAAGAAGCATTTTCAACCAGGAGATTGGGCATTTCTATTTGATACCAAATATAAAACTTTCAAAGGAAAACTTACGACACGATGGTTGGGACCTTATGAAGTGGAAACTGTTTTTGATAATGGATCTGTTAGAATCAAGACCATAGATGACTCTCAAAATTCCTTTGTAGTAAATGGACATTGATTAAAAGTATATAACAAACCTTTGTCTAGAGATGATTTTCTACAGGAAATTTCTAAACAACCAGAAATAAAGATAGTAGGAGAAGATTCTTCTCCTCCTGCTAATCCTTGATCATTTTTGTTATTTCAGAATTTTGTAAATAATAAATCTTTTATGATAAAAAAAAAAAAAAAAAAAAACATTTTGGATATGTTGACATATTGTTTTTCAGTTTTACAGGATTTTTGAAGCAAGTACAGAAGTGAATTCCATCACTTTTTCGAAACAGGTAAGAAGGTAAGATCATTTTATTTTATGAAATTTTCTTATCAATATATACTGTCTTGTTTTGAAATTAATAAATTTGAGCTTGTTTGCTCCCTTTGAATTGCTCATTAAAGTATGAAAGGGGCATTTATCAGGGATACGATTATTCTTTACTAGGCCTGATAGATTATGATGGGAAAGAAACCCCCCTAGAGTTTTCTTTTATCATTTTCTCAGACTCTCAAAACATGAGAAAGAAATGAGCATATACTAACTTGGGCTCATTAAATCCACAAGTAAGTGATTACTGTCCCACAAAATCATTTTCTGCAAAATTTATATCTGCACTCACGTTGGATGATGTGGGATACGTTAAGGTCCACCTTCCAAAAAGTCTCACTCCATCGACATCAACACCTTATCTGGAGTAGAGATTAGAGACTATTTAGTACCCTGGGATCTGCATGCCTCAATGGCAGATTTCCTTGCTAACAACAATGGGAATACATCAATGTCTCTTGGTTGATAGATCCTACAGGTGACTCGACACCAAGACCTTTATTCGTACCTGTAAGGATGTACTATAGGTACCTTGAGGCCCATTGACATCAATGGTGGGTCATCTCGCATTGGTTAACGACATTCATTAATGGACGGTAATCAAATGATTTCTTTTTGTGTTCGACTCCAGAACATTTATTCACACAAATAATAATTGTACCATGGGTTAAAGCTTTGAAGTTGTTGTAGAAGACACAATTTTGATTGGTTCCTTTCAGGAATGAACAGGAGACAGGTTCAAGCATATCCATCAGATAATTTGCTTCATAAAAATGAAATATTTTTCTCAGCAAGTTATTATTGGTTCAAGTTTCTCTATAGATCTTGGTTTATTTCATCAGTACCAGTCAGTGCCAGACAAAATTAATCAGTCACAATGGTTATTAGCAGTACAGATTCTAGTTACAACTTTGGCACTCTCTAGATTTAGAATTGGCTTCAAAATATCTGCAGTAAGAAAATACAGTACAACAGGGAGTAAGTAATCAAGCTCAAGTAAGCATAGTTTCATGTTAACTTGAACTATGACTACCTTGATACTCCATGACATTTCATCATTTCTATACTCTGTACTTAAAAGGCTGAGTTTAATTCTTCTTGACATTTCATATCATGAATAATGAATTGTATTATAATGGTTGAATTTAACACAACTCATATGAAATGATATTTTAAAACGGCGTATGACCATCATCATTCCTTCACACGCTACTGATCCTCATGACACTTAAAACGTCCTTGCATAATTCCTTTCACGACCTATTTCATACATCATAATCTATTCCTCTGTTGCCCTCATCTAATTATGTTGCTCACCTTTGAGCCTTTCTTGTTATACTGAGTAGCATCATGGTGGCGAATCATCACAAACATGAGACTTATGCATATTTGGAGGCTCTTCCTGAGTATGAAGCCACCAAACACATTTTTCAAAAAGCAGGATGGGAGTCGTTCTTCAAGAAATTTGACGGGTATGATGACAAGATTACACTTCAATTTGCTCTGCACTTTCATAGTGGACTGGCTAAAGTGGGCGAGCTGGAATTTGAAGTCACAAAGCAGTTCATTTCTGAAGCAATTCAATTACCTAGTACTGGTTAGAAATGGACAAAGAGACAACCAGTAGACAAAAAGCTCTACACATAGCTCCTGCAACCCCAGTATCAGAAATTACGATGGTCAGAAGGCACATCGAGGTCATGGTTGGAACTAAAATGGGCTTAGTTTCTATCCATACTTCAATTCTCGGTATACGATCGTGTTTCCCTGTCATGCTTGACTCCTACTGCATTTCAAAGGTAACCATTTGGTGAACATCCCTTATGTTTTGTTGAAGAGTTTGAAGAAAATGGCAGAACAAGTTCGCGAAGCAAAATATTTTAGAGGAAGTTTGTTTCATTTTGGTCTTATAAAATTTTTGGTTAAGTTCACGTTATCCCACAAACAAGAATCTTGGGATATGTTTCTTATAAGAACCCTAGCTTCTGACAAATCTAAAGATAAAAATATTGAGTCCATTGCTCCACAAAAGAAGTCGAATTCTAAGAAAAAAGTTGTTAAAACCCCAGCCAAAATCTGTGATGACCCCGAGTATACACCAGATTGCACAATTGAGGCCAATGATGATAATCCTGGCACTGAACATTCGTTTGATGTCCATGGTTTCGATGGTGTGGAAACTAGCCATGAAAAAGTGGAAAACACTGTCCCCACAGACGTAAATGTTGAAACTCTGATTTCTTCTTCGACTGCTAAAAATATTATTGATGTGGAACAATTTGAAGAGTTAATCGACAAACCTAGAAGAAATCCTAAACGTAAATGCACACTTTCAGATATGGATAACTTCGTGCCTAGTTATCCATTACAGGAAAGATTGAAAAGTATGAATGATCATGAGGAGGATCCGGAGTCTTATGATATGACATGGACTCTCTCTCAATTGATTAGAAAAGTCTGTAAAGTCAATCAACAAGATAATGTGCCCAAAGAAATTGAGCAGAACAAGCCAATTAAAATACCAGTCGACACCCTTGTTCAATTATATGATGAGTTCACTCATGAATCCAATCTAGCGACACCCCTATTCAAGTATATGATGAGTTCACTCATGAATCTAGTCCAGTCGACACCCCTGTTCAAAGACCAGATGAGTTCACTCATGAGTCCAGCCCTCAAACACAACAAGGTCGTGGTAAGACATTCTAATCTTACTGTGAAATCTCTTCTAGTAGTTCTTTGCGACCAATGATTATCAGATTGGAAAACAGGAATCACAGGTTAAAAGAGAAGTTACATGAATATGCCATACTGGATCGGCATATAAAAACAAAAAATGAACTTATGAAACTCAGGCAAGCTCACTTATCGTCAAAGATTGAATGATTAAAAGGAAAAAATAGAGGTCTTTTTCAGAAGAATAGGAGATTTCCAGGAAGCACATCACCATTAATCGGGTTCTTAAGAAGGAAATCAGAAACATAAAGAAGCATGAGAAATTGAAAATGTTGGTTGCAGCTGCTACAACACTCTGATGAATCTTAGTTTTTGACTTTTTGTTTCCTTAGGACAGGCAAAGTCTTCAGCTTGGGGGAATGTTAGTCTCCAATTTTTACCATATTTTTGCCTATATCATGTCAGATATACCCCCATTTCATATCTAGTATCATTCCTTTCTGGCCTTACCTTGATACATTTCACATAATTTTGCCCTAAATGGAGATATTCAAGGTATTCATATGATTTAAGTTATTTTTAATTTATTTTGATACTTTAAACTAATATTGATACTAACATGGCATGAGTTAGGTACTTGTTTCCTTGAAACAGATTTCTCAGTACCAGGTACCGACTTGCACTTAGTGGAGATGTCAAAGATTTGCACGAGATTGCCAGATTGGAATGACAGTCCGATTCATATGATTGATTGAGTCATAGCTCAGATTTGAAATCTCAAATTTAATTTCTAAATAACAGAACGTCAAGACTCAGAGTGAAATTATAGAACTATTTGTTATGATGCTTTATGATTCACGCTTCTTGACATTGCGTTTCATGAAGCTGTGAACTTAGTTTTAACCAACTATGAGTCATTTTCATATCTAAGATTCACTTAATTAAATGTACCTATGTTCAAGACTATTTTTAGAGGATCTATATAAACTTAGATCGCTCTCAAGAAACGGGGGTTATGATATATTATGTTATGCGATTTCTAATAATACAATTTCTATGCGTTATATCATTTTCTGTTAAATGATTTGAGTTTATTTATGAATTATGGAGCGTGAGGTATGAAACAGTTATGCATGGAATAATTTGAGTAGCTCTGGTTTTGACGGCCACCCTGCCCCTCGCGAGCACGGTCGCCCCTCCAGGACCTTCACAAATCCTCGGCCCGAAGAGTTGACACTCTTCCTCCCCTTTTCGGGGTTTCGCAACCCACAGTCTCTCTCACACACGCTTCCCCCTTTATAACTTGCCTGAGGAGAAGAATCGGAGTCTCGCCTCTCGCGAATCCCGACGTCGAATATCTTTTTCCCGAGTTCCCGAGACCGAGGAAAGTCAACATTGACTCTTCCTTCGCTTCTCGTCGCTCGGAGGATGTGTCCTCCCACACCCGGACTCAGAAATCCCGAAATGCCGATCCCGCGGTCTCGCTTCTCGTGACGTCGCGCCTCGGTCGTTAATCGTCCCCCCTCCTGAGACCCAAAGTCCCGAGGTCGCGAGGCCCGAA
>ML796574.1:365838-389849 GCA_009831015.1 Picea engelmannii
GATGCTCCTGCATCAGGTTTCATTTTAGGGCGATTGCACCTCTTGGTTGGGCCCACCAAAAGGTTCAATTCGCTTTCTCTTTTCCACAGTATAGTTAGTTTATTTCTAGTTTTAGAATATGCGTGTGAGTTAGTTTTTAACTTGAAGTTACTCTGCTAAATTCTGGCTTAGTCATTTTTCGTTTAGTTCATTCTCAGTTTGATATTATCTCGTTGATCATTGAATGTTGGAATGAGTTATTTGCCATTATAAAATTTGAGGAATGAATCAAGTACTGATTAATCTCTCTTAGATGAGTTTGGATTTGCTCTATTTTTCAGTTTCTAGTTTGATTATGATTTGAAGATAGTTTGAGTTTAGATTCACTCTGTTTTGTTAGGGTAGCTCGCTTATGGTCTGGTTGAAGGAAGATCCCAATATTTGTAGGATAAAATGGGACATTTATTAGTTTCACCTTTGTTAGATTTAGAACTTCTTGGTATTTAGATTAAATAAGAGGTTTTTGAAATGTTTTGTCTTTTATGGTTCAGATAGATGTTTTGATGATTAGATGTTTAGTTAATGCTAGATAGCCTTGGGTGATTTCTTTAGATTAGGAATAGAAATGCATTTGATTAACTTAGAATTGTTTTCATTTGATTAATTAGACAAGATATGATCAGTTTTAAGATAATCATTAGGATTCAATTTATAAAATTAAGTTTATGTTTTCTTCTCAGAATAACCTTGGTTTGAAAATTTAGTGTTTTCAGGTAATTAAAATATTTAATACAACAACATGACACTTATTCTAGAGCTTGCGCAACTCGTGCTCAGTCAAAACTTGCGCGATTTCTTATCCCAAAAACAAAGGGCCCAACAGGCTCTGACCACAATCCTTGACTTGCCCTCGAGGCAAGTTCTTGGTTCTTTCACATATTCCAGGAGCATCTGTTGTTTTCGCTTGCCCTTATTTTCTTCTTCCTTGGTCTCTTATGTTTGTGGTTTCTCTTATTTTACCTCTTCAAATGAAGGACCCAACTCTGGTACCAACTCTAAGGCTCGTTGTTTTAATCCTTGAAAGTTTCCAACTTTGTCCTGCCACTTCCTGGCGAGGAGTGATGCCTCTGCCACAAACGGTTGGGTCGCCTCTTTGCTATACTCCTTTGGTTTGTCTGCAACCAACAAGTTCCACTTGGAATCCACTGTTGCATCAACTTGATGCATTTGCATGTAAGCTGTCTTAATTATAGGTCGAAAGTCACACAACTCTTTCTTTGCTATAGACTGTGCCTCAAAGAGTCTGTTCAGTTCATTGTCGACATGTTGGATTTGGTCGAACTTCTGTTGTTGCTCCATAGGGTCCATTGTGGCTGCAACTTCTTCATTCAAAACCTAGATATTTGTGTGCGCCTCCTCCAAGACTTGGTTTTTTCGAGCAATGATTCCCATCCAGTTGTTGACTTCCCTGAAGATTTTTGTGGATTCCACCATGTTCTTGTGCAGTGTTGCTCGGGCATTGATTCCTTGCAGTACTATCCTCTGCATCTGTTGTTGCAGCTTCTAAGGCTATTGTTATGCTTCATGCTGATTCTGTCGTAACTGTGATTCCAGCTACTCAGCGCAAGTGGTGAGTTGTGTCCATGCTCCTTGTAGCAGCTCAATCTGGTGCTCCGACTCACCTGCATCACTAGCTTTAGGTAGTTCGGGCATGACATTTTGAATCTCTGGCCAGGCTTCGTCAAGTTTTTCCTGCACTCTTTCTAGTTTATGCTAAACTTGGATTTTTTCATGCACTTCCAACATCCTACATGTTTGCACAACAAACTCTTCCTTCCTTGCAACCTCGATAGATCTCTCGGCCTCCTGGAGCCTTCTCTCTAATTGATCAATTGATGCTCTGATCAGTCCAAATAATTGTGTCACTAGCCACTATACCAGATTAGCGGATGAAGGAGCTGCATCGCTAGGTGCTCGTGTCTACAGTGGAAGTCCAGTGGCCATTGAATTTTCTGAGTGGGTCTCTACCTCCTTCTATGTTGGTGGCCCTAGTGTGATCCTCAACCTTAGTGCTATAGGGAAAAGAGTCAGAACCTTTGTTCTGGTGATGAAAAGTTGCATCCGTTTTTTGCATTACTGAGGGTCCTAGAGAACACTCTCCATTTTTTCATGCACAGATGTCGTGCTCTGCCCAGTTGTTGATTCTGGTTTGTTGTGAGCATCTGGTATCTCTGGCTCTTTTGTTGTGTCTGCTTCATGCATCGTGATTTCTTGGGCACCCTCATGCTTGGCCGATGAGGTGATTTGTTGGTTTCTTTGGGATTCTGGCTCCTCTATAGTTTAGGCATATTTTCCTTGCGTCGAAGGCTTAGGTCGTTGTTCCTAGATGTCTGGATTTAGAACATTCAGCTTCATGCTTTGCTATGGTGCTTTGGGGTCTAGACCAGAAGATTCTGATATTGGCTTGGATGAATCTTGGGTTATTTTTGGGATTCCTCGCTCCACTATCTCTGGGTGATTGAGCTGCATCAACTCTGGGGTTGTGGTCTGGAGTGGACTAGTGGTGACGAGGTTTGGTGATTGGAGTGGTGGTGATGGAGGGTTCTCAGTGATGAATGTGGAAGAAAATGTTTTAGGCTCCGGGTTGTCTTGAATGTCATTGATAGTGCTGGATTTGATCACTGAGCTGGTGCAGGGAGCGTCTGACGTAAGGGGTTGTGGGTTTAGAGGTTTGTTCGTCAAGACCCCAGTTTTGGGCCTCTTCACCAATTGTTCGGTACCAAAAACAATGCCCAGGATCTAGTTAACATCTGCACCTAACAACATGAAATTGGTTGGAAGTAGCTGGGGGGGCGTTGTTTTCTTCCACTCCAACGACTGCATCTCTTCTTCCTCCTCAGAGTCTGATTGTGCTAGAGCTACTGGATTCTTCGACTCTGGGCCTGATCTTGGTCCTTCCCCTGCTTCTTTGTCTCTTTTCTTCAGCATCTCCACATGTAAAATGTAATGCATCCCCGACTTGCGTGGGATGCATTTGACTCTTGTCCATGACATGACATCCTTATCAAAGGTCTCCTCATCCAGATAGAACAACATCATCCTTTTTTGGAAATGTTCCCTGCTAATATGTCTCGACCAGACAAATGTATCGTACTGGTTCATGTTGAAGGTGATGTTTATCGTGTTTCAATTGAGGAGATCATGCAGGATACGCAACCTCTGTGTTGCATTTATCAGACCATTGTACCATTTAGAAAATGATGTGGCATTGAAGGATGTATTCTTTGAATCTCGCTTGGATTTCCATGGCTCTAACATCTTTTCCATGCGCCCCTTGTCTGGTATCACTGGCTGTCTTCCCATAGGTGGCTTCCATTTGAACATAGTGAATGCCACAAGTAGATATCCGTAAGTGAAGGTTCCTCCCTTCTCCTGCGCTTCCTCGCATGCTACTAGGAGTTCCTCTACCAGGTAACTACACCAATTGAACAGAGCTCCATTGGTGCAAAAGTCAGCTACTGATAATACATCGAGTGTGCATTTTCCCTTGTAGTAAGATCTCATAAACTTGTTGTCTATGATGTAATATCTAGTCTAGACTATCTCGGGTAGTATGGGTTCAATTACTATTGTGCATCCTCCCCTCTTTGTGTTGAATTTCTCATAGAGGCTGAGATCGCCTTTCTTTTTTCCGTTCTTACCAGGACCCTGGAATCCTTTCGACACATCTTCCCCTTGGGAGGATAGTCAAGTAAGCTACTAGATTTCTTCAACATGGATTGGATATTGCTTATCCAACCATATACCTCTGTCATGCACCCTACTTATCAAAAAATTTGTGCACCGCACAACCTCACTAGTGATATTGAAGACTGGTAGGTCTCTTAGGTTCATGGTGGTCAAATTCAATAAATTGATGAAGTCTTATTTTGGAACAAATTGCATACCTTCGATTCCATATGGAGTCATTTCCCAAAAGACATCTGTGTGCATTTGAGGGAACATGACTTTATCCGTGAGGTCAAGATAGAGGAGATTGACATGCTCCACCTTCCATTTGAGATCATCTATGATCTCAACTCATGGGTCATAGGGCTCGTCTGGAACTTCTTCTTTAGACATGGCACTTCGGCTTGTTTTGGCTCTTGGCATTCACACTTATGTGGTAGCTAAGGACTAGGGTTATGACTGCAGATTTCACAATGGTACAGGCTGGTTCACTCTACTGAATTCGGAAAGGGCTATGTTCTTTTGGAAATGATACATTCTCGAGTGAGTTCTCAGGGCCTTATACTTTCTTAATGAGCAAGTTTAGAAATATCTGTTGGTGATCATGACCGTATGGACGCAACTGGATTTGAGTTTTCCGACGAGACAATTTAACAGGGTAAATCCTATTGGGTGATTCTAGCAGTGGAATAGGGATGTGGTCAATTTCAGACCTTTGTATTTGACAGGTGGGTATCCCAGTGCAAACCCCGAGGGTATATTTGCATAACGCGGATTTATGGCTTAACTGACCTCAGATGTGGTACCAAAATGGAAATAAAGGCTGTGACTAGACTGGTTTCGTGTGGCACATGGACTCATATCGTATTCAGATTCATGGCCCCTCCGAACACAAATGTTGTCCCCATCATATTAATGATTGTTATTAATGGATTTTCTTATGTTTCGAATCCTGCACTGCTAATTCATTAGTTTTGTATCAAACAACACTTAAACAGAAAATGAACTATGTGTCATGGCGCAACACTGTGCACATGGAATTTATTAACTGAATTTACAAAATTTTAGAAAAATGAAATCTAACTATTGTACAAGCTCCTTTAGACTAGAGTGAAAATCCCTCTTTCTTAGTTTTGAGACAGGTAGGGCTTTAGGTGAGCGCCATTCACCCATCTTGGTCACAACACACCATCCAGTTTCACAAGTCTGACTACTCCTGAGGGTCAGATATCCGCAATTATGAATGGTCCCAACCAGTGCATACACAACTTGCCAGGATGCTTCTAGTATCGACTATTGTAAAGTAGCACCTTGTCTCCTTGCATGAATACCTTGGTCTTAATGTGCCTATCATGCCAATATTGTTGTCTTACTTTTTCAACCGACTGATGGAAGTCTGCTAGAAATCTAGTCTCCTCGAGTTCTTGTAATTTTGTAATTTTCTACGCAATGGATTCCTCTTCTGACATATGTGTGACTTGTGAAATATACAAACTTGGAGTGATGAACTCTGTAGGCACCACTACCTCTTTCCCATAAAATAACCAAAACGGTGTGTACCTGTGGAGTTTCTTTGTGGTTTTCCTATAAGCCCATAGTACTGTTGGAAATCTGTCGCCCTAGTCCTCCCAGTTTGTCCAACAGACCTTTGTTAACCCTGTTTCTAGAACTTTTTTGAAGGCTTTGACTGTTCCATTGGCCTGTGGGTGGTATGGACTGCTCTTGTGATGCTGAATCAAGAATTCTGCTCTAAGTGTTTCTATAGTGATGCTAATGAAATGAGCTCCCTAATCGCTGGTTAGGCTCCTGGGACATCTGAACCAAGTAATGATATTCTTGAAAATGAACCTGGAAGCAGTATCTGTCAAAAAGTCCTGTATGACTGTTGCTTCTGCCCAGCGGGTAAGGTAGTCAGTTGCGGTAATGATGTACCTATCCTTTGAATGTTTGGTGATAGGGATGATTGGTCCAATGAAGTCAACTGCCCATTTCTCAAATGATTGTAGAGATTTAACTGGTTGTAGTGGTAGTTTGTCTCAGCGTGACAGCTTGCCCACTCGTTGACAAACATCACACGATCTAGCGTATACTTTTGCATCCTTGAAGAGTGTTTCCCACCAAATTCCTGCATGTAGAACTTTTTGTGTCATGGCCTTTCCTCCTACATGGCCTCCTGCAACTCCACTATGGCATTCCCAGAGTATGTCCTGCCTTTCATGATCCATGACACATCGTCTGAGGATGTTGTCTAGTCCTAGTTTATACAATTTGACGATCAACTGGTAATCTGCTACTCTAATAACCATGTGGCATTTCTGGGTTGCAGAATATGCTTCTGGACAAGCCCCTGTACTTAGGAATACTTCTATGTTATCCAGGTATTCCGGTATAACCTCAATCATGAACAAGTCTACATATGGTATTTGATCATCTACTTCTCTGCCACTTTCCCCTGACTCTAACCTAGACAGGTGATCATATCCTACGTTGCATCTTCTCATCTTGATGATAACTTCAAAGGAAAATTCTTGAAATAACAACAACCATCTACAAATTCCCCCTTCCAACACAGGATTGTTAACTAGATATTTCAATGCAGAATGATCAATAAAGAATTTGAAATGAGACCCTAACAAATAATGTCTAAATTTCTACAAAGCATAAATCATGGACAAAACCTCCCTTTCTGTCGTTGTGTAGTTGCGTTCTGCTTGCGACAACTTCCGACTCGCAAAATAGATAGGATGATCCATAGCTCCATCTCCAGGTTGCATTAAGATGGATCCTAAGGCAATTCCTAAAGCATCTACATGGACGTGAAATTCATTCTCCCAGTTTGGGAATATTAGGATGGGTGGAGTTTTTCAAATTCTTTATCACATTCTCAAGTCCATTGGAATGTTTCATCCTTTTTCAGTAGGTTTTCCAGAGGTGTAGTAATGTTGGCATATCTTTGGATGAACCTGCGATAATATCCTATGTGTCCTAGTGTGGAGTGAAACTGTTTAGCACTCATAGGTGGAGGCATATTCACAATGATCAGAACTTTGGATGGATCTACCAATACTCCTTCTCGACAAACTATATGCCCCAAAAAATTCCCATGTGGTACATAGAAGATACACTTTCTAATATTCAATGAGATTTGCAACTCTTTGCATCTGTCAAACATTAGCCGCAACAATGCTACATGTTCCTTGAGCAGGCTATATATTGTCCAATCATCCATATAGATTTCTATAAATTTGTGAATGAACTCTCTAAAAGCTTCTATGACAATCCTGGAGAAAATTGCAGGGGATTTCTTTAAGCCAAATGGCATCACGTTGTATTCAAAAGATCCCCATTATGTTATGAAAGCGGTCTTTCTTTTGTTCTCTTCAATGATCCTAACTTGATGGTATCCATAAAATTCATATGTGAATGAGTATGCTTCCTTTCCCGCAACCTGTTCTAGCACCTCATTTGTAAAGGGTGTTGGGAAAGGGTCATGCACACAGGTAGAGTTGAGACTTTTGTAGTCTACACAGAATCTAATATCCTCTATGTATTTCTTGCTTTGAATGACTATTGGGCTAACCCACTCTGCTTCATCTACTGCAAAAATGATACCTTCTTCCAACATCTTGTTTATCTCCTTCTTAACCTTCTCTTTTACTCTAGGGTTAAGACAATATGGTCTATGTCTCACAGACTTGGGTCCTGGTTTCAATTCAATTTTAATTTATCCCATATCTCCTTTGATTCCCTTTAACTCTGAAACAGTCTTTGGGAACAAATCCTCATATTCTCCCAATAAACTCTATATTTCCTGACTGGTTTTCTCATCCCAGTAGTCTCCCACCATAGCTATCTTAGGTTGCTCTGTGGTCCCTATGTTGATTTTGTGCAATTTTAATGGGTGATTGTAGGAACTATCAGTCTGGATGGGTATGGTGTTTTGAATTTCTCTGCTCCCCTCTATCTCTTTGATGGCAAGGTTTCTCAATTCTTCTAATTCATCTAGTCTTTCTGAATCTTTGCTAATCTGATAACATTCTATGGGTTTCTCAATTGAGGAAAAGTGGAGATTATTCTGAAGTTCTTGGTTATTTTTGGTACATACCACTAATTTTGATTTCGTATTACCATTATCTATAAAAATAAATTCTTTGATCTTTTGCAGGGCTACTTCAAGCTCAGGGTACTTACTTGTAAATGAGATGTCCTTGCAAAATTGAGCTAAACAATGTTTGCCAGTCGCTGGTCTGTCTTCTGGTTTCCTCATGTATGGACCAATATTTTAGGGTTGGACCTAGAGAGTGGTGAAATACCTGAACCCAGAAGTGAGAGGGTATTCCTGCAACTTGCCACTGTGTCACACACTATTCAATATGTATTCTAGGATCCAATTCTCCGCTGAACAGTTGCACAACTTGGAGATTTGTCTGCATATCTGATTCCAAGTGATCCTTATTATAGAACTTGTACTTGATATCTTGCTTCACCTCACCCCAAGTTCTAAATATGGCTTTATGATTAACCCACCATCTGGCAGGGGTGTTCTGAAACGATACATCTAGTACCAAGATTCTTTGATCTTCTCTTACTTTTTCTTTCATGTGCAAAAAACTATCTATATCTGAGGTGCCATTGTATACTGGGTGTTCTCTAACTTTGGTCCCAACCCATCTGGTCACTCTGACAGTTGCGCATATTCTTGATAATATTTCGTGCAAACCTTGTTGCCAACTGTCAAAAGGCAATTCTGAATATTCATCTGCTGACTGTATACTTCTCCAAATTACTGATCCATTTGTAGTGGGGTTGATATAATCGTTTCTTGGCCAAGTTGTTACAATGTACAACTGGTCCAATTCTTCTCCCTCCATATTATTGTCTGTTGGTTCTATATACCTGGGTCCTACATATGGATCCAAAGGTTGAACTACCTTGATTCCCTCAGCCTCAAAGGTCATGGTGTCTTTCTTCAAGTCGATTACTACATAATTGTCATAGGCCCAATCGATGCCAAGTAGTGCAGGGTAGGGGTCCTTATCTCCCATGATCTCAATGACTTCAAAGTCAACCACTGTCTTTACTCCTGCAATATCTATCTCCACATTCTCCAGTCTTCCTATGGGGAAGATACAATATTAGTTTTCCATTCTTAACTGAATTGGGGAACATGTCAGCCAAGGTTTTCCTAAGGCTTCCCAGGTCTTCTTAGGAAAAATGTTCACATCTAACCCTAGGTCCAACATGACATCCTTAATCTCAAATTCATCTAACTGGGCTATTAGTCTGAATTCTTTTCTGGTTCGTACTTTTCTTTGCTACACTCTCAGAGTACTTTTCTCAGGAATATTAGCCCTTATTCTTGCCTCTAGGGGATCTTCGTTCCCTAAAACTAGGTATAGTGCATTGCACAACTTTTATGTTAGTTGATCATTCCCCAAAATGTCAGAGAATAATTGAAACCAAAGGTCAACTACATTTTGTGGTTTCTCAAGTTGTCTCGACATGGCTACAAGGTTTCTGGGTGCAGGAGGTGAAGCAGGGACTTGCGCCATCTTAGGATAAACAATAGGCTATGGGGGTTTCTCTTGCATCTCAGGGCTAGGAATATTCTGAAATATTTCTACGACATCTTTAAAGAATAGCTTTTGTTTTAGAGGGTCATACCTATCTTCTTTAGGTGTTTCTTTCTGGATCTGAGGTAGAGTATCAACATCAGCTCCTGTCTTCACTCCTCCTCAAGTAACGATATTAAGGTTGGGCAGTTGTCCCTTAGAAATCCTCTTGATTTATGAACTGATAAGGTTAGTTCCTCTTTGTTGTACTATATCCTCCCATTTTGCAATTAACTCTAGGCAGTCTTCAGTTGTGTGCCCGTTGGTTCTGCAGTGAGAGAACCATGGCCGCCTTGGATGAGGACAATCTCTAGCCATGTGACCTTTCTCATAATAGTTATAGAATATTCTTATCCCTCTTCCCCCATTTCTTCCTCCTCTAAAGTCTCCTCCGGATCCACCTCCTCAACCTCTTCCTGGTCCCTGAGGGTTTTTGTTCACCCTGAATGTTGTTCGGTCTAACTCGTTTGCTAGTGCATCCAACACTCTAAATTGATTGGTAGTATGCATGGTAGATGCGTAGAACTCACAGTGTACAATGTTTGGTACTGTAGAATATTTTTTCATAATGGGGCACTGTCATTTCCCATGCCCATGAATTCAGAAGATTTCACAATACTCGGTTGTTGGTGTTGCTTGGCCTCATAGGAAATCATGATATAGGGTGGGTTTATGGAATGTTAAGTTCATCGACACTTGCACAACTCCTCCCGTGGGTCCTGGTGGGAGTACCATCAGATTCTGAGGGGGTCCCATTCCCCTTATTCATGGAAATTCATTCACCAGATGACCTTCCGTATAACATCTGGTGCACCAAACCTGTGGTCGTCCTAGTCTAGGTATCCTCACCTCTTCAATATTTTCTATAAGTGCTGATATCTACCCTTGTAGTTGCATCATATTTGCATCTACTGGGGGTCAGGTCACTCTCAGTCTCCCAGGGTATCTCGCATTGGCTTCAATCTTCATCGATTGTTCCAAGGCATCTATTAATGTGGCTATCTGTTGTTGCATTAGAAAAATCCGAGTCAGAGGAAACAACCCATGAATGTACCACTCCCTTTGATGTTCTTCGTGGATTGGATGTGCCAACCTCCCTCTGGAATCTTTAAAATTTTGGTTGTATTCCTAGGCTAATTCACCTTCCCGCTGCTAGATCTTGCGTAACTTAGACAGAGCATGTTGTTTTGACTGAGGTAATTTGAACTCTGCTATGAACATTGTCCGTACCTGGACAAGTGTGAACACTTGACCTTGCTTTCCTGGCACTCCTAACTTAATTATATTCATGTACCACTTGAGAGAATGACCTCTCAAGGTAGTCTGGAACTCGACCAACTTATTCACATCTCGAGTCCCTCTGGATCTCCAAATATTTTCACACAAGAACCAGTGTTGCTCAACGCCTTCATCTCCCTTACCCCAAAATTCTAGGTATCAGGAAATTGAACCTCCCACATGGCCAACCATTTTTGATCTTGTTGTTCCTATAAATATGAACCCTAATGGTCCTGCTTGAGATCTACCAGGGGATCCCAATATCCTCCCTATTCTCGCACTTCCTGGTTGTGACTGAATAATTAATTGTACTGGAACAAAACTAGCATGAGAAGGTAGTATCGAACTTACTGCTTGTATAGAAAACACTTGGGGTATGGGTGATTCGAGGTTGGCACCACTGGCTTAGGGGAAGTTTTATTTGATCTTGGGGGTCTCATTTTCTTCCACTGGGATGATCTCTTTGGCTGGATTCCCGATCTCTCTTGTTATCGGGGTTGAATCTTCTCTTTCTTCTCCAAGATTCATGCCAACTTCTTCCTCTCTTACGTCCACACCTTCTCCTTTTTGTCCCACCTCCCAGGGACTTCTTTCTCTTTGTTCTTCTCTCTTGTTTAATATTTGACTTGTCATTCATTCTTGTCTTCTCATCTTCTGCAACTCTTCCATCTATCTTTCCTCTACTTCTCCTGATCCTCCTTCTCTCCTCAACTTCTCGATCTGTCTTGCTGCTTTCTTGATATTTCCACACCACCACTTCTCAACTATGGTGGCTCTCTTCAAGGCTCTCTCTTCTCTTGAGTCCATTTATTGTTGTCCCCCCCCCCTTTTGTCAAAGAACCCTTCCCCTTTCTCATTCCATGATTCTCACCCCGCCTCGCCCTACCCAAAGTGAGGGTGTTTACGCTGCCATCTCAGTCGGGGACATAATCAACATCCCCTCCTCCATCAAGAAAACCTTAATCCATAGGGGGATTTCTCTCAAAATCCTTCCCCTTGCATATTTCTTGAAAATTGCCTCTGCTCACGAGAAATATTGGTGGTTCTCAGCTCCAAATTCAATGATATATCCCTCTAATGTGGTGATGACCCATAAATCAACTTCTTGCGTAAATGGACAATCCAACCTCTAAAGTGTTGCTATCTTTTTGGTATCCCATGCGCATATCCTATTAATTCATCATTGGAACTCTGTAGCTTCTTGGAGCCTCTTTATCCAGTGGAAAAATTCTTCCAAGAATTTAACCCAGAAAATATCGTACTGGTCGCTCGATATTTCTGAGTAAAATATTTATTCGCGAGTATTTTCCATCGATTTTCTCCTCAGCTTTTCTTCTTTCCATATGAAGGCATCGCAATTTCTTTCCCACCATTGATCAATACTAGATCTATGGATCGACGGAATAATTATCCCTATAGGTTCCCTTTTAACGCAGGTCTCGGTAATGAAACCATTTTGTTGGCGCAAGTTTATTCAGACCAGGGTGCTTCTCAGGTTACCAACAAAAGGTACCATGTAGTCTAGAGCGCTAGCATTTTCATCTCCTCCGAAGAGAATAAGTATCACCCGAAGCACTGCTGAGATAGATAGAGAGGGAAGGGTAGGGAAAATACTTAATAGGATCCATAGAGACTTCAGGACTCATTCCTTATCTTGCGTAAGAGACATGAACATATATGAAACATACATGTGCAAGAATCGAACCTACTTATGTTGCGAGCAAGAATTTAAATGTAGAACCATCAAATAGAACTCATAAGCCATAAGGGAATATTTTAATGCATAAGTAAACACATAGAGAAACATCATATTTGAAAATTTAGGTCCTTCTTCATATTATCTTCAGAATCTCTCTGTGATTACAGACTCATAATTACACAGTAGTGAGTTGTACAGACTCTTGACTCTGGACTCATGTCACAGAGCTCCAATTATCAACTGATAGATTAAATTCCTTACAGACTCAAGAATTGACTTCACTTGACTTATGAAAATCATCAAAAACTAATCCGACTGGGTAAAAACAAAAACAATGACTAATCAGCCAACCCAACCAACCCTTTTACAATTATGTTCATCACTATATATAATTTGGGTTGTGTCTTCCTTCTCAGCGTGCACACTTTCTTGTTCTGTTTCAACTATTTGTTGCTTAGCTAGCATTGCACTGACTTTCACAACTTCTTTCTGTTTCTCTTTCTCATTATTTTTTCCATCTTCTTCTGGAGCTTGTGCAACTCATGCTCAGTCAAAACTTGTGTGATTCCTTATCCAAAAAATGAAGGGCCCAACAACTATCCTAGGTGCGACTATAAATGAGGATGTCATCAAAGAAAACCAAGAGAAACTTCCGAAGGTAAGGTTTCAATAGTTTATTCATGAGACTTTGGAAGGTGGATGGATCATTGCAAAGGCCAAAAGGCATGACCAAGAATTCATAATGTCCCTCATGATTTCTGAAAGAAATCCTCGGTATATCTTCCTCCTTCATCCGAATTTGGTGATAACCAGAGAGAAGGTCTAATTTGGTGAATACATAGGTGCCTTGTAGTTCATCCAAAAAATCATCAATTACAGGAATGGGAAATTTATCTTTGATGGTCAGTTTATTCAGGGCATGACAATCATGGCACATGCACCAAGTACCTCATTTCTTTAAAACCATCACCACTGGTAAAGAATATGGGCTAGTACTAGGGCGAATTACCGCCACCTCAAGTAATTCCTGCACCATCTTTTCTATTTCATTTTTTTGAGAAAATGGATATCTATAGGGATGTACATTGGGGGGTTGAGTGCCTAGAAGGAGAGGGATTATATGATCATTCTCACTGCTTGAAGGAGGTAAGGTCATAGGAATATCAAATATCTTGGGGAACTTGTCCAAGATGAGTTGTAGGCTAGGAGGAACTACCTAAGAGGCATGTTCAGTGACCTGGATGGCATTAAATTGAGAAATCACACCATGGTGGCCTTTATTCAAGAGTTTTTACATCCTATGAGAGCCGATGATTTCAGGAGAGCCTTCTTAGAGACCCATGAGAGTATAGGGTTGAGCTTCTTGGGTGAAGCTGATACATAATTCTTGATAATCCATTTTTATCGGCCCCAGAGTGCGAAGCCATTCAATGCCTAATATAATATCAAAACCACCCATGGAAATAGAGAACATGTGGGTTTTCATATGGTAATAATCCATTTAGATTTTGACATTCTCACAATGTCCCCCACACTTCATAGTACCATGATTAGCAATGAGGATTTGAAAATTAGAAACAGGGTGGACAAAGCAATGGATCTCATCAGCGAGCCTGCGATGAAGAAAATAAACCTATGTTTAATGTATCCCTTGATATTCAATGTCTGCGGGGGCCGAAATACATGATAGTTTATGAAGTGAGATGATCGGTTCCATGGATTCCATCAGCTTGACAGATGGATCTTCGAAAGGATCACTTGGTTGAGCCACCTCTTGGTATGAAACCTCATTTGATGGGTTGTCATCATAGGAAGAGGAAGCTAAGGAATCAATCTGGAATAAATTTTGTTCTCTAGATTTATAATGTAGAGAATTCATAACCAAGAATTCATAATGTCCCTCATGAGTTCTGAAAGAAGTCTTCAGAATATCTTCCTCCTTCATCCAGATTTTGTGATAACCAGAGTGAAGGTCTAATTTGGTGAATACATAGGCACCTTGTAGTTCATCCAAAAAATCATCAATTACAGGAATGGGAAATTTATCTTTGATGGTCAGTTTATTGAGGGCACAAAAATCAGGGAACATGCACCAAGTACCTTCTTTCTTTAAAACCATCACCACTGGTGAAGAATATGGGATAGTACTAGGGCAGATTACCCCTGCCTCTAGTAATTCTTGTACCATATTTTCTATTTCATTTTTCTGAGCAAAGATATATATGTAGGGACGTACATTGGGGGGTTGAGTTCCCAAAAGGAGAGGAATGTTATGATCATGCTCACCCCTTGAAGGAGGTAAGGCCATAGGAATCTCAAAGATCTTGGGGTACTTTTCCAAGATAAGTTACAGGATAGGAGGAACTACCTGAGAGGCATGTTCAGTGACCTGGATGGCATTAAATTGAGAAATCAAACCATGGTGGCCTTTCTTCAAGAGTTTTTCCATCCTATGAGAGCCGATGATTTCAGGAGAGCCCATTTGGAGATTCCTGAGAGTATAGGGGTGAGATTCTTGGGTGAAGCTCATATATAATTCTTGATAATCCATTGTGATCGGCCCAGAGTGCGAAGCCATTCCACACCTAATACAATATCACAACCACCCATGGAAATAGATAACATGTGGGTTTTCATATGGTAATCACCCATTTGGAGTTTGATATTCTCACAGTGTCCCCCACACTTCATAGTACCTCCATTAGCAATGATGATATGAAAATTAGAAGCAAGGTGGACAAATCAATAGATGTCATCAGTGAGCCTATGATGAATAAAATTATGGGTACTAACACTATCAAACAACACCACAACTGGCCTATGTTTAATGTATCCCTTTCTATTCAATGTCTATGGGGGAAAAAATACCTGAGAGTGCATGAAGTGAGATGACCGGTTCCACATATTCCATCGACGTGACAACTGGATCTTCGACAATATCACTTAGTTGAGACATCTCTTGGTCATAAACCTCATTTGATGGGATGTTGTCATAGGAAGAGGAATTTGAGGTATTAATCTGTAAGAACTTGTTTTCTCTACATTTATGACTTGGTGCATACTTTTCATCACAATAGTAGCAAAGGCCTTGCTTGCGACGTTCTTCCATTTCAGCGGGAGAGACCTTTTGGACCTTCAAAGTTTGGGTCAGAGTAGGGGTAGACCCTAGGAGAGGATGGGTGGTAAAAGTATCCTTCAGGGATTATTCCTGGAGGATAATATCTACTTCCCTTGATAATTGACATGCCTGCCACTAGGTAGTAGTATGATGCACATTGACATGATCCTTGATAGCTTCTTTTAAACCACTGATAAAACATTCAAGGTAAAATTTATCAGATAAGACCTCGGTATGGATATCCAACTATTCAAATGTCATGATGAAGTCTGTGACATATCTATTTTGGCACAGTTTAGTCAGTCAACATAAAAATTATGCTTCCCTATCAAAACAGGGACAAAATGCTTTGGAGAACATGTTCCAATTGGGAGGTCCTGGATAACATTTATTATGCCAATGCCACCACTGTCAGTGTTCTTGATCCAGGTACGAAACCCCTACATGGTGTTTTGTCTCATCATCTTGAATATAATTAAGGTATAAGTATTATTCCAATTGAGAAACCCACCTGGTGGGGTTGGAACCATCAAATTTATGCATGTCAACTTTGGGCACCTTATTCCAAGAAGGTGGAGAACCCCAAGGGGAGAGAGAGGACTGAGTATGTTCATAATGAGAAGAATGAAGTTCTTTGAGGTTTGGATCAACATTATTACCCTTGAATAGTTGCACCAATTTGTTGTATTGCTGGTCAATGGATGCGGTGAATTCATTGCAAAGGGAAGCTATCTTGTCATCATTTTGTTGTTTTAGGTGGGACACTCTATAATCCAAGGTTTCTTGGGACTAAGAGAGAGTGGTATCATGGTTAAGGATTAGGTAGAAGCAAAGGTGTTAGGATGGAAACAATGGGTGTAAAAATGATAGGTACTCGAGTTATCAGGACAAAGAGAGGAATCCAATGGGATAGGTCTCAAGAAAGGCATCCCAGAGGGGGTTGGGTCCGTCGGAAAAAATTCTTAAAATTGAAGGGTACCACTGCAATCAAAATGAAGAGAGGAATGCAATGGGATAGGTCACCAATAAGGGTGCTGACAAGCCAAACTTTTTTTTCCCTCCTATGGAGTTATACTCTAAACTTAATAATACTACAGATGCAAAATGCCCAAATTATTAATAGGACAAAAGATGTAGTAATTTTGCAACCCCAATGCAGACAACAAGGTTGCACTGCAATAGATATTTTCTTTTATTTTTCTATTATGTTTCCAAGGGTTAGGGTTTGCAGGGAATATACATTCAAGGTTTTTCCATGTGTTATAACTCTCTTATATACGTGCTTGGTCCAACAATAGTACTCAACCTGATATCTCAAGGCACCAACTAAGAAGGCTAGAGCATACCCTTAGCTGTACTACCCGACTACCCATGTACTAGAGATTCACTTCCCAATTTTTGTTCTCGGTGACACTATAGTAGGCAGTATATCGATCGATTCATCTATGGAGGACTTTAGGATGCCTAGGTCGATCCGTATATAGGTGTTTTCAGATGCGCTACCACTTTAAGGGGTACCAATAGGGGTTACGAGGGTGGCCATCAGATGTGCGCTTAAGAACCACTTGTATTTCCTATGTATGACTCCCTGACCGCAGGTTTATGTGTGTAATGACAGATCTGTGTAGCTTAAATACTCTGGAATACATCTCTACCCTGAAAAAAATTTAACCCACAAGTATTGCCTTGGAAAGAGCTCTGATACCACTTGAAATATTCCCGATACTATATATTATGCAGAACATAAAATTTCTAGAAAGCAATGACATAATAATAATGATATATCTAGAAAAATATCATAAGAACAGAATAATAATCACTAGGAAGAGAAACTTTATTATGATATCAATGTTCACTTACCTCTTCGAGGGGGTAGCCTCCAACAGAGAAGATCTCTATTAAAATAATACCCAAGACAAAATATCCAATGCCTCCTACTCGTATTTATACTAATTATACCTTCTAAGGAAACTTCTAGAGGAAGATCTTTCTAGAAGTGAAAGATTTTATTAGGTATTCTTACATTGACTTATTCTTCTTTATTTATTAGGCCTTATTAAATAATGTCGGCCTTTATTAAATAGAAAAAATATCCTACTAACTAATGACCCATGGAGAGGGGTTAGGATCAGATCCTAGCATTAAAGGCCCAATAGTTGGATTTGATCTATTCATAGTCTAGGCTTCTTTACAAAATTATACTGGATGAACCACAACCCGATTTTGATCCTACAAAAATGAAATTGGGACCTCATGCTAATGGCATCATTGGGTCTATTAAAAGCACTATTGTAGATCTGGTCACAACCAAATGCAACAAATGTCTATTCATCAGTATGTGACTGGTCAAGCTACTGCTTTGACTATCCCCACCATCCAGGAATTGGATGTTCATGTTGTACAGTCGATGGCCCCAAAGGGAACCCAAAAACCTAGAGGGAAAGCTAAAAAGGGAAAGGATAAGAAATGAGGTGGGGGTAATAAAAATGAGAAATATGATGAAAAAATTGGAAGGGAAAAGAAGGAGGTCAAGAAGGTGAAAATCCTGTTTAATCTTTGTGGGGGTCATCACCTTACTCATCAATTCCCGTAGATGGAATAGGCCAATCACTTGATAAAACTGCAACAACATGAGAAACATACCGTTGTACTAAAAAATTTGTTTCTATAAGGGAAAAATATGCAATATGGTTCTTCCACTTCAAATATGCAAGGGGGCACCTCAAGTGCACCTTTTTTGGATGGATATTACTCATTTGCTAACATGGTCAACCATATGAAAGAAGATGAGGTATATTTGTCAACTAGGTCTTGCGATTATAGTAATCTTGAGTTGACATCAAAATGAAAAGAAACTTCTGATCCTCAAGGGTCTCTATATATAGAGAAACCTAAGAAGGAAATGATGCAATACATACTAAAAGGTGTGTACAAAAAGTGTCACACAATCCTAATGCTTGAGCCACTCCCAAATACTCTATAATTGAGGACTTATCTCATATGCCTTGTGCGATGTCTACCTTAGAGGTGCTCCAAAGTTGCCCCATGAAATGAGCCACATTGTTGTCCATGATTAGGGTTGCTGAATCTTTGAGAAATCTCATTATGAAGGTTGATGCTATTGAAATGAATCCTTGCCTTCCTTATCGTGTATTCTTCCAGATCAACATTGTGTACGTGAAACATGTTATTGGGAGGAGATTTGTCCATGAAAGTTATTTGACGTGTGTCATGTCTTTGTCCTATTGGAAATCCGTTGGCTCTATGAAACTTACCCCTTCTCCCACTCTTTTGACTGATTTTTATAGATGATCTTTCAAAATGCACAATATTATTTCCTCTTTTCTGGTCTAGTTAGGAGGAAATTTTGTTTCTATATAAGTTGAAGGAGTTGATGTGCTACTCGACTATAATCTCTTTTTAGGAACGAGTTGGACCTACGCAATGATGATTGTTTTCTCATTGGTTTTATTATTTTTATGCTTTCCCCACAAGGGGAGGATTGTAACGATCAACTAGATGGTGTTTGACCACATTGAATTCATGCCAAATATGGGATTCATGATCCCATTGCTTGAAAACTCTCGGACGACAACTAAGAGTATCAGTGTTGGAATGTATCCTTTTCTCATGGAAACATTTAATTTTCTAGCATTGGTTTCTTGTATTCAAACTACCCCAGTCGACTACCAAAATTCGAGCTCCTCAGTTCCTGTTACAAGAATCAATTCATTTAGAACCTCATATTTTAAATATTTGTGGGTGTTACAGTCACTGCGCAAATTGGTAAAGGGTCTTGTGCATGCTGGGATGGACATGCCACTATCTACAACTGAGGTCACTTATCAATATATCTGACAAGATACTACAGAACCTGATCCCACTCCTTCATGGATGGAGTAGGACAACTAGTTCCCATAACCTATCTAGGCTCAAAATTCTTCAAATTCCCTAGACTATCTTGATACCATATTACCTTCTGACAAAGTTATTAAAGAGGCAATGAAAGGATTAGAAAGGCCATGGGAGGATGTGAATCTTAGATCATACATCCTCCCCAATATCAGTGATGTGGAAAGTGGATAATTGCAGTCATCCATGAGTAGAAATGTTGATCATTCTGTGAACCCCTAAGCAAAGCGAGGTGTTTATACTGAAGGGAACATGGATAACATATCAAAGAAAATTCCAATCAATATTTCTAAAACCCCTGGAATTGTGGAGAATGTTTTTATAGGCACAAAATGTTCTCTTGAAGGGATTCATACATATACTTATTTGTTTAAATATTTACACGATGTCTTCACCTGGTCATATGAAGAGATTCCAGGCATAGACCCTCGAATTGTTGAGCTCGAGATTTTCACTTACGAGAAGGATAAAAATATTTTATAGAAGTTATGACCTGTTAATATGAGGAGAGCGACAAATATTAAGGCTAAGGATAAAAGGTTTCTTAAGGAAGGTTTTATTTAACCGATCCCTCTCAAAGAATGGGTGTCAAATACCATTCCTATGGATAAAAATCAAGGGACCATACACGTCTGTATGGATTTCCAAGATCTGAAAAAAACATGTCTGAAATACAACTTCCCCACACCCTTCATTGATCAGATTATCGATGAGTGTGAAGGAAGTGAAATATTCTCTTTCATGGAAAGTTTTGCTAGATGCAATCAGATTCAGATCCGACCCAAGGGTCAACACAATATGGCATTATATGTCCTTGGGAGACTTTAATGTATCATAAAATTCATTTTGGTCTAAAAATGTTGGAGCCACATTTCAGTGGGCCATGCCATTTTCCTTCCAAAACTTGAAGCATATTGTTTAGGATTATATCAATGACCTCATTACTCGCTCTCAGAAGAGGTTAGATCATCCAACACACCTTAGAATTATTTTTGAAAGATGCCATCAATATCGTATTCATTTGAATCCAAACAAATGCATCTTTTGTTTCGTATCGAGGTGTATGTTGGGTTTCATTATATCAAACAAAGGGATCATGATTGATCTGTTAAAGGTGGAGGTAATAGTTCAGTTTCCACCCCCATGAAAAATTCAAAAGTTGTAGAGTCTCCAAGGAAAGGCCAATTTCCTTTGAAATTTTATTGCGAACTGTGTTGGCATTACCAAGGGCTTTATGTGCTTGTTAAAGAAAGGGGATCCCTTCATTTGGGATGAGTTCGCCCAACGATATTTTAACGTGCTAAAGAAATAACTTATGTCTAACCCTCTACTTTGTCCCCTAGACTATAGCAGGGACTTCTTGTTGTATATCGTGGTAGTAGAAGTCATAATTGACATGGTTTTGGTTTAGGAAGATGATAGCTCGCAAGAGCATGTTGTAATACCCCTAGGCCAAACCCCAATTGTACATATAAATGTAAATGAACACATAGGTTGGTGAGCTATTGGTACTAGTTGTAAATGTAAATATGCATTTAGGATGGTGAGCCATTGGCACCAGGTTTTGGTGTTGAGCGCACTTGGGTAAGTGCGTTGTAATGACCTAGAAGTGCACAAAGTCAAGTTATATATATATATATATATATATATATATATATATATATATATATATATATATATGACCACATACGTATTGAGGCCGGAGCGCCTATGTGCTTATTAGGAGGGAGAGACAGATACTAAAATGACCATTGATCCATCATTGTAATATGTAATCACATGAAAATATTAATGGAAACACATCACTTCCTCAGGCCAACCATGTAAAGTCATATAGGGGATAAACTCCACTAGGTACAAAAAAGGGGATAAGAAAGAGGGGATTAATCCCAAAGGAATATTATATTAATATTTCTTAAAGTATAAAGTATGGATATGAATATATCCTAAGTTTATAATGTGGGGGACAAGGGAGTTCCTTGAGTGCCATGTGTCATAAAAGGCACATGCATATATAAAAGAGAGACTCATTGTATTTGGGGGGAATTCATCATTCATTCAAGATTGCTTACTATCCACTCATAGATGTTACCATTTGTACATGTACCTAGTTTTTTTGCAGGTTGAAGAGGCGGGTTGTCAGGCCCGTGGTTGAAAAAATGGGTTGTCAGGCCCGTGGTCGAAGAAGAAGGTTGTCAGGCCCATGAGCAGGGGTGATTTTAAGAACCCCCCCTAAATTTATATGTATAATAAATGGGAGAATCCCCATGATTCATAGGAAAAATTGAAGGCTATTTTATCAATAATATAAAATGTATATATAAGTTTTTGGCGAATCTTTTAGTTAATTTTATAATCTTATAAAATATTGGCGAATCTTTCATTGAATTATAAAATCTTGTAAAATCTTGTCGAATATTTCACTAAATTATAAAACCTTGCAAAGTATTAGGGGATCCTCCAACGACCTCACCTAAAGCCTCAATTTCCTCACCTAATTGTTGTGCAAAGCCTCTTTCAAAATCTGTCAAAAAACTACAAAAATTTCCAGTGAAAAAATGAGAGTGCCCTCACTATCCCCTGAGCAACATTTCACTTCTTCTATTTCCTTGGGCTTCTTGTTGACCATTTGATGCTAGAAAAGGGTCAGTGAACTCCCAAAAGGAGCTATCATTGACTATCTTGAAGGCTGTTTCATTGTCCATTATGTACCATTATGGTTTTTCAAGTTATATTGGTGTAGGCCAGAGTTGAATAAATATTACAGTATTTCAAAATTAATGCTACAATTTGATGCCAAATACTTCATAACCCAGCAGTGTTATTGCTTGGCATAAAGTATAGACACTATTCATATTTACCTTTTTACAATCTTCTGAGTTTGTCAGAAGAATGAAAAAAACTTCAGTATTCTTTGTATTTCAAAAATTTATATAGAGAATATGTTTTTCTTCATGGAAACCTTTTCATACTAATTAATCATCTCAATCCAAAGAATTATGAGAGGATAATTCTTTCTTAAAGAAAGTCCTCCTAGAATTTGGTTGCCAAAGATTGAGCTATTACCAACTACTGTAGATTGCATATTGTTATCTGATTCGAAGCCAAGATGAAGATTTATCTTCGGACCCAGTCATGGATTTTCCTTCTTTGAAAACTAATAAAATTGTGGTGTCATCTCACAACCCTATATGGAGTCTCTCAATTGCTTCTTACCATCATATCACAAAGAAAAGTGGACATCAATGTAAAAGAGGCATAAAATATCTATAGCAAGAGAATTGGTAGCCCTATTTTCCCATATGCATGCAAAACTAAAGCACAAGAAATGGGTGATTGTACTTGCTAAGACTAAAATTGGTTAAGCAATGAAGCCACTACAGGAAAGTGATAATGTGAAAGGATTTATAAAAAAATGTAAACCTTGGAATTTGGAAAATTAATTGCATGAAGCATTAATCTCTTACATATAATGAGTTTAGAGTACATGGAAAAATATATCTTTCATAATGGGATCATTCTATTTTTTGAATTCTAGTACACCAAATTCCACATCCATACTTTAGATTCGATGGTACACCATTGTAGAAAAGATTTTTCTTAGACCAAACATATTCAAATTAAAGATGAGAACATTGGCTCACCATAAGATTTAACATATGTATAGTGTAACCCTTGTTGATTCAAATTTGAAAAGGGAGGGCCATATTGAATGTTGGCTTATAACCAAAAAAGCATCTAAATAAGTGCAAGATGGTGTAACATCCACTATGTCACCTAGAGAATTCCTCCAAACTTTTCATTTTGGTCGGTCTTATGGTGTGTGATACTAACTTTCTTCAAACCTAGTGATGATATCAACATAGACTTACTTACAACCAAACTATTCCTAACACATCATACATGACCCAACCCAATGCCCAAATTAAGTTAGTAGATTTTACAAAAAAAACAACATTATGAGGAAACGTCCAACCATTTTTTTTAAAATATCTCAATAACTTCAACACAACCATTTCATGAGAATCAAAAGGAACATAAAGTTTTTTCCATAAAGAAACCACAACACACTTGTTAGGGAAGCACTTAATATAAGTGTCTTAACTTTGTTAAGAATAATTTTTAAAATGAGCTACATAGGTAAGGTTCAATCAACCACTACAACCTTAACATAGATGCAAAAGACCCAAGAACACCCTCCTTGCTTCAATACAAGTAAACCTACAAAGTCTTACTGAAACAAACAATTCTACCTCATGTATTACCCTATTCTTCAACACTTATAAAACAACTATCCAAGTCATCATACCAAACTCACACTTTCCTTCCTTAAAAAAAAAAAACTATGCCTTGGATTTTACTAAGTTTCTCCCTATGTCTTAGTCTTTTCCAAGTTGTTATGTTTGTCTAGTATTGAATTCTTTCCACCCAACTTGCAATTTCCTTATATAGGATTGATGTCTTAACTATTTTCCCCAATCTGGGATGACTTGCCTCACCCTCCAATTTTAAGTGGACCCGAAATCCTACATTCATCCATAATCAATTAGGTAGTTGCATCCACCTCCTCAAAATATGCCATGGTCTTGCAAGGGATGCCCCAAAACCATGAAAGTGTGCCATATTTCATGGGCACTCGACCTCTTTAGGACACATCCTCAATGGATTTTCCATGAAGCATGAA
>ML796575.1:0-17280 GCA_009831015.1 Picea engelmannii
CCTTATTCTATTTTATTGAAAGGTCTTATAAATATTGACCTTTATTACATCCGAATATATTGATCTACCTATGTACGGGTTAGGACCCTAACAATATAGCTATTCGAGCCTTCAAGTTCTCAGAGTAGTTATGAACTCTGAAATACTTCCTTAGGCCCAGTATCCAAGCTTCTACCTCTTCCCATTTTTTGATTTCCCTATCAAAAGTAAGTGTCTTGGATTTCTTAAATTTCTCAGGCTCCCTGCCCTTGGAGTACTTCCTTTTCTTCCCCTTCTTTTAGGAATGGGAACTAGTCTTACTACTGGACATTTCTATTGAGATTTCTACTCCTTCACTAGAGAAATCCTCAAATGAATATTTGGTTTTGGCATGCATCTTGGATCCAGGACGAGCCTTCTTGAGAGGGTTTCTTCTGAAGGATCAGATACTGTCGTTGAGAGGGGGGGTGAATCAATGGCACACTAATTTTATCAAGTTTTTACTTTTGTCAATGCAAACAAATTTGAACACAACATTTTATCGTGGAAACTGATTGGGAAAACCACAAACACTTTTCTATTAACTGCAAAATTCTATTTTACAAGTTACAATAGAAGGAAGATGTTCTTCCTCTTTAGATCAACACCCACTGATCATGATGCACCCACACCCCTTATTCACCAGCTCCAAATGGTATGAGGGTACAACCCCTTATTTAGTCATCTACAAATGACAAGGAAGCACCTACTCCACATGCATGCTCCAACTTGCCCTTGCACCTCCTTGCCATCCTTTGTTCATCGATTTGGAAATAGGATATGCAGTCTAGTAATGGTCTTCTATATCAAACACTGGGTTTCATAACTGCTACTCTGTATCCTTTTGTTCTTGATGTTAAATAATTTTTTGACATACACATCTTTCTCATTCTTATCTCAACATACTTATAAGTCTTTAAACTTTTCAACACAACCCTTCATAAACAACATGTCTTTTCATTTAATATTACATAACCCTTGTTTTAAGTAACACAGTCATCAACATGACTTTTCATAACCACACATCTCTTCGATCTATATCTCAAATCTAATGATTGTGTTAATGTGTATGCATTTTTTTAACAAACATCACAATACATCCTTAAATCAATGCTTTCAGGATTTAAGCATTATTATTTTAATATCATTTATGAATTGTAGTTATGACACCAGGGATTTCATCAAATAATGTGATGTTTATTTGATTCACTGTGTTGGTGTTTGTGTTGTGCATGTCTTTAACTAGTTTTGGCGAAACTCCACAATTGGCAGTATGCCAAAAACTCCGACAATAATAGTGGTCTCAACATTTGAATGTCTATTCACTTGTTAGAAAACTTGGTGATCCTCTAGATTTGGCATTATTCCAAAGACTCCGATAAAATTGGAAGTCGCACCACCAATTGAAATAACGAATGCTCCTAAGCCCATGATCACTCACATGACCGTCACACTAACAATGTAAAAAAATATTTATCCAATGGACGAGATCATCTCCTCGGTAGATCAACGTTTGTTATCGCTTCTTCCAAAAGGTAAGGGGCCTGATAGGTCGTCCCGGGCTCCTTGCTGGTGATATTCTTTGTGAAGTCCAAGCACCTAGAGCCCCTGCCATACCTTTTCACTATGCGTCAAATAGGTGTAGTGATGGAGGTGTATATAAACCCACATAAAACTTTTCACACTTTCAATGTGGGATAAATCCCACTAAATGAGTTAATCAACACCGTCGATCACTTGATCAGACGATTGCTGAGTCTTTGCAGTCAACACTTCATCCTTATGGATCAAATGTATTAACCATGATGTCTGGTTTCTCTTCAACAACATACTCCCATCGAATCTTAAAGCGCTTCCCATGATTGCGTTCAGGTTTTTGTACTAATTCCACAATTATAATGATCTGCATATTTCTTTCCATTGAAGACAAAAGATGAATATTGTTTCCTGGGTTCAGACAACTGTATAATAACTTGTAGGATGCAAATTGGTGAAGACAACCCTCAATTCCTTCAGCATATATCCCTTGAAGCTGTGACTGGCACTAGTTGTATTCTGGCATGTCTCCATCCTCCAGAGCTAATCGTGCATGGGTTTCATAGACCTTTACTGTAAATTCATTTTTAATACGCTGCACTGTAAGATCTTGACGAATTGACTTCAACTGGTCACATTTATATAAATAAGTCTTTGGTGAATTCTGCACCATATCCAAAGCTTATTGAAAGACTTCTTTTGGCCTCACAATGTTTGGATCAAGAGAAAAAGTAAGCCACATGCAACACTTCTCTATCTCCTGGCATGTTCCTTTGACCGTTAAGACTTCTAATTTTACTTCGAGTTTACTTAACATAGATTGTGCACCATTTAATTTGTCTTCTTTTAGAGACCTGATTTTAATTTCTTATTGTAGGAGGTCTAATTCCAAGTTCAATTTATCTTCTAATTCTTTTCTCCTGAGCTCAACATCTACCAACTACTCTTGCAAGGTCATTTCCTTTTGTCTCAAGGCCACGTGCAATCTCAAGCTCCTTGATTCTCGATAAATAGTTATCTAGCATTTCTACGTGTTTCAAATCATAATTTGAATGCTTTAAAATTCCTCGACCTTGAACAGTTTTGTTTTTGTTACATTCATAGTCTCTTGTGTTTTCTCATTATCACTATGTTTTTGTTGGAGCCTTGAAATTTCCTTTTGGAGTGTATTTACAATTTTCTCTATTTCTTTTGTCCTTGAATCATATATTACACATAAGTTATCCAATTCCACAACCCTTCTAAAAGACTCGACACAATATTCCTCATTTTGTCTTGCACGTTCTTTATATTATTCACTCTTGACCATTAATAACTTCATATATCCCTCTAAATCAAGAACCTTCTCTTTTAGTGTTTCAGTAAATCCTCGAGAACCAAAGAAAAGTACACATTTCCAAGGTTCTTCATCTGTATCACTAGGACTATCCCCAGATCCATCATCAATTGGGCCATCACCTTTCTGTGACTTCTTTACTGGCCTTGCAGACATTTTGTTTGAATCAAATGGCTTATGCAGGTGTAATTGTGTGCCCTCGTTCCATACTCCATTTACTGCAGTTACCTTACTCTGCCCTTCTTTCAAGGGATTCCACACCTTTTCCTTGTTGAACCCATGATTTCCAATAACACCTTGTTCATTTACTCTAAACAACCCTTGTTGTAGCCTCACCTTCTTTCCCTATCATCAATCCTTTGTTTCTAATATACAAAACCATTATCTGTCAACACATCTGAAATGTATGCAACATTAGTACACCTATTCCAGTCATGATTATGTAGTAGAGTCACAACTGTTAATTCCAATGCCATTAATGATATTATCATCATCACAGATCAATTGTCAAAGCCAATGCCATCAATGCCAACCTATATTGCTATATTTCCAACAATCTCCCCCTTTGGCATTGATGGAAATACTATTTTCATTTCTCCTCCTTTGACATCAAGGACAAAGGGTTGAAGGACTCCCCCTGACTTTGATCACTGTCTCCCCCTGAATTGATGCCAATTGATGCATTATTTTCTTGAGAGATTATATTGGAAGAGAGACTATCCCAATCTTTGCTTGATATATTCAAATATATCTCTGCTTAAGGGTTTAGTGAAAATATCTGCAACCTATTCTTGTGTTGGGACATATTCCAATTTATTGTTCTTATTTTCATCCCGATCTCTTAGATAATGGTATTTTATTGGAATGTGTTTTTCTTTGGAGTGCTGGAAAAGGTTCTTGGAGAGACTTATAGCACTTGTATTATCACAGTAGATATTAGTGGGTTCTTCAAACACTATGATGTCTTGTAAGGTTTGTTTCATTCATTCCAATTGTGTGCAACATTCTAATGTTGCAATATACTCAGCTTCAGTGGTAGACAAATAAACTGAGGACTATTTATTGCTTATCCAAGCTACCAATGATTCTGTAACACCCTGTTTCCCCTAGTTTGTAAATATAACTATATGGGCCAAGGAACTATGGAAAAATTAAAAGTGTGAATATTTGATTTGATGGACCTTGTGTATAAGGTTGATGAATGCAAATTCTATTATTTTAATATAAAATGGTTACGTGTTACATGACTGCTGAAAGAGGGGATGTGCTAAGAAAGACCATGAAATGCTATGAAAGGTGGTGGAGAGGACTATGAATGGTTGTGTTAACCTCCACCGAACCAGTACCATGCTAGAATTAATTTTATTAGATCAGAACAACCCCCTGACCCATGAATGAATTACAGTCAGGCTGGTAGGTGGGAAGGCCTCCTCAAGAGTTAATGAGGGGATGGGGCAAATAGCCCATTTGTAAGGCTTCCAGACTTGACCACAGACTAGAAATTCGAGCCACATGCAATCTTGCGAAAAAAGGCAAGAAAGGGAGTATGGTGGGAAGGGGGAGAGCTGCAAAGAAAAATGCAGAGATGAGAGAGGAAAGTATCGGGTCCGAGGAAGGACTAAAAGAGGAAAAATGAGTTCTAATCACAAAAAATAGAGATTGAACCAGGAGAAGGAGAGTAACCTTCGTCCTTATCTACTTTCTGTATTTGGAGAAGGAGAGTAACCTTCGTCCCTAACTTATGTTGAGATGGAAGTAAGAGATTGAATCTCAAAGCATTGTGGCTTAAGCTCAGGGGTGGCTAGTGATAAATCCATTGGGAGTGATTGGGCCTATGGTTGGGTGGAAACGATCACCCCTTTCAACAGTTGCATCACACTCTATGGTTCTGATAAGTGTTTTCTTTCCTTATGTTTTGAATTGTAAATAATGGATACATGCGAGTATTTACATGTCTATAACAGTTTCTTTATCTGTACTAAATGATTAAATTATGAGTATGCATTTGTTTCCTTGAGAACCTATAATTCTTCTTGAATTTCCATACGCCCTAGTTTAATCACTTGAAGGCGCTTTCCCCAGGAATTTACATTGTCGTTCCAGAGTCAGAGCAAGCCTCTAGGCATATCTACTGATTTGGTAACCTCACAAGTTACCTTGCCTTGATTCAGAGCTTAAAGCTCTGCGAGTTGGGAAGGTGTTCCCTTCAGACCAGTAGTCTAGGAGACTTTGAACTTGCGCTTATTTCCTTAACCAAAAACCCGACTAAGAGAGGGGATCATAACTGTAGATTTTTATGAATATCCATGTGACCTGGGTCTAGGAACTTTGGAACTCGAGGCTCCGAGATGTCAAGTTGTACGAAGGTCAAGTTAAACCCCATAATTGATATGCATCATCGATCTATGAACGAGGATCCAGGGTGGGGAATCACCGCAGAGCGCAAAGGTGAAAATAGGAAACGTGATAGTTCGCGGCCCAAAATTCACCCTTGCCGTTGATCTCAATGGGTTGGAGGATCAACAATCTCGGTTAGACTAGAATCGAGTGAGAACTTTCTAGATTGTGGAGGTCAAAATCCCTGGTAAAGAACCCACATGTTGTGACCCCGCAATTCCTGTGAACCATCGATCGTCGTTGACATTTGATCTGAGTTTGAAGCGATCCTTGAAATGCAAGGAGCGCGTGGGACAACGAAAACCTTCAAAGAGATCAAGCTCAGAAGAGATAGCTCTTTCAGGAGCACAGACGAAATTCAGGAGACGGGCCCGTAGGAGGAGTGAAGGTCGAATCCTTTGAGCACTTAGAAAACCTTCTAAGTTGGAGTAAGTCAAAATCCTAGGAGGAGGAGCGACAATGTTCATTGGATCACATCGCAGAGGCTCGAAAACCGTCTAATCTAAAAAAGGTGCACAAACCTTAGTACCTTGCACACGTAGGAGATGAGGACTTACCAAAGTTCCAAAGTCTTGAAGTAGTTTGGGACCATCCATCGTCAAGAGGGACACTTGGAGACAAATCGTGGACTCTAGAGAAATTTGTTCAAGGGTTTTCAGTTAAAAGTTGAAATTCTCGAACCCCGAAAGCCCGAAGTGAATCTAGACCGCCCGATCCAGAGGGACACGTGGTGACAGATCATGGACTCCAGAGGAATTTGTTCGAGAGGAGGCAAGTTTGAGACTTGAGATTTTGGAAGATAGGAGAGTCGAAAGTCCGAAGTAAATCTCACCCGTCTGATCAACGAGAGTGAATTTGAATCATCAGATCACCCGAAGTAAATCTTAGGCGTTGGATCAACTGAAGTGGATTGGGGATGTCAGAGTTCAGTAGAGATGTGGCATAGATCTATGAGCTCCGGGTAAAGTCCCGAAGTAATTCATAGCCATCAGGTCTAGAGGGACACATGGCGACAGATCGTAGTCTTCAGAGAAATCACCTCGAGAGTTGAAACTCCCGAAGCTCAAAACATCGAAGCGCTGAAATAGATCTAGACTGTCAGATCTAGAGGACAGGTGGCATGAATCTGTGGATTCTGTGAAAACAGATGAAGTAAACGTCGACCATATGATCATCCGAAGTAGATCCAAACCATCATATCTGGAGAACACGTGGCATGAGTCTGTGGACTCCAGGTAAAGACCCGAAGTAATCCTTGATTGTCAGATCCAGTGGACACGCGTCAATGGATCATAACCTTCAGATAAAATCCATTGGGGAAAAGGGTGAAGTTTGAGGTTTTCGATCTCAGAAGTCCGAAGACCCGAAGGAGATCTCGACAGTTGATTGAGAAGAGGGCCACCAGACCGTTGATCTAGTTGAAAGGTCAAACACTCGAAGTAGAAGCAGGGCCATTGATTTAGGAGGATGGGTGTCTGTAGATTGTCAACTCCATAATATTGATGTACGAAGGAAATAAGGTTTTGAGAATTGAAAAGACTGAAGTCCAGAATCACGAAGGAGATCACATCCGTTGATTTAGGAGGGGTAGATTTGGTCTTTGGATTTGAAAAGGGCATATCTGAACTGTTAGTTCCGACAGTACCGTCAAGATCGGGATATCGAAGATCCCATAGCATTGCAGGGATCAGAGGTGCATGAACTTTAAAAAGTTGAGGATGACCCACAATCCAAACCCCGATTTTGGAGAAAGGACATGTGGAGGCTCGAGTAGGTTTGCGGGCCGAAGAGTAGTTTGGTTTCAAACCACCTTTGGCCACGCCCACAATTGTGTGTTTGTGTGAGGTCATCACCCAAGGTCACATCCAAGGAGGGTTCAAGAAAAAGGGGCTAACACCAACTCTGATCCTTCACTGAAGCATAAAGGGGAAGGTCGCGGGTATCGTAAGACCTGTACCAGAAGTCGGAAGGGCTTGTGTTTGATTAGGAGGTGATACTATCATGTCTCGAAGTCTTGCTTGATTTAGAGAATTAGAGAACCTTGACCGAAGAGTCGGGTTGAGTCCCAAATTTCCCAAATTAGGAATCGTAGAGGGAAAGGATCTGTTCTTGTAAGGAGGAAATTTTTTTTTTCCCCATCATGGGCGTGTTACAAATTGGTATCAGAGCATGGTTACAATGCTTGGCCTTCTTGGGCTCATGAACGAGTCACTTAAAAAACTCCATTTGGAGTACTTTTAAAAGAGTGACACTTTACCTTACCTCTTTGTTAAAAGTCTGGTTAAAAATGTTATTAAAGAAAAGAATGAAAATTTCTACTGTGTGTATGCATTTAAGAAATTTAACCATGTATTGTTCATGAACTAATAGACTGTTAGCTAACAATAAGTGTTTTTTTCAACACTCGAGCAGTCAGTAAATCACAGGAAAAATTCAAGAATAAAGGATGGTGACATGTCATGAAGTGGATGATGGCTCCCACAATAGAGATGAATAATCTGACAAAAGGAGGGTGGTGGAAACCCCTCCAGATCTAGCTGAAACTGTAAGGAGCCTCAAGGCCGAATTACAAAGTTACAAGGCTGACAACGAGAGATTGATAAAGGTGCAAGAAAAACAAACAGAAATTAACACAGTCTTGTTGTAGAGCTTGTCTGAAATACAGAGGGAACTACAACATGAACCTGTGACCAGTCATGTGGACCGACGACATAAGAAGATAAGGCGAAGTCCACCTGATATTCGAAAAAATGACTCCATAAGTGACCACACTGGGAGAAGTGACTCGAAGAAGGCCCAATCTAGAGGCAAGGGACACTCATCAGTAGAATCCTTTGGAAAGGAAGCTGACAAATCCAAAGGATCTTCTAGTGGCAGAGCAAGCTCATATTCCCAAAGGAAAAGAAAGAAGCGTAAGCGTTCCAAAAATCATGATCTTGAAAAATTCAAGAAAGACAAACCACCCTCTTTCGATGGAAAGATTAGGAAGGTAGAAGAGGCTGAAGTTTGGCTATTTGGTTTAAAGAAATACTTCAGAGTCCATGATTACTCTGAAAAATTGAAGGCTTGAATAACCATCTTTAACTTGAATGGAAAGGCTTCCATTTGGTGGGAAGACCTTAGGAACGTGAAAGGAGTCCATGAGAAGGAATTGTCATGGAAACAATTTGAGAAATACTTCAGGAAGCAATATCTGTCAGAGAAATACATGGATGGGAAGACTAAGGAATTCTATGAACTCGGGTTGGGGCAACTCACCATAGATGAATTTGTCAATAGATTCCTTGAACTACTAAGGTATGTACCCTACATAAAAGATGAAAAATTAAAAATGCAGCGGTTCATTAGTGGGTTACCTCATACCTGCAGGGAAAAAATTGAGTTCGATGAACCAAAGACCTTAGAAAAAACTATCCGGAAGGCGAGGTATTGTTATGAACATTTTGGGAATAAGACAAGACCTCACAAGGACTAGAAGAAAGGGAGTAGTTTGGGATTCTAGAAGAAGGGGTTTAAATCCTCAAGATTTAGGAACTATAGAAAAGATTCTAGAAGAAGCCTTCCTACTAGACGTGTATATCAGAAAAATTTCCCCTCTCAAAGTGGAAATAAAACTTTTAAGACAACCCCAGGAAAGACTGATAACCTAAAGAAGGAACCCTTAAAATGTTGGGGTTGTGGAGAGGATCATAAATTGAGGGACTACCCACACAAACAACAAAACGGTAATAAAGTCTACACCATCCAAGAATCGAACATTGTCAATGATGTGGCTAGGAGCATGCCATGAATCTATGTGGCCTTGGATAATAATCAAGCCAACCACCAAGCTTCAGTGGTGGAGCTGGAAGGTATGATAGACGACCATATAGTTTCTATTTTAATTGACCCAGGTTCTAATTTGAGTTATGTGTCCCCTCAGACTGTTGATAAGTGTAAATTGAAACCAATTAGACATGTTAAACCATGGTTGGTGCAATTAGCCACTGGGACCAAAAGAAAAGTGGCAAAGGTCATACCATCTTGTCAATTCATCATGGGTGTATTTCCCACCCAAGCGACCCTTAATGTACTTCCCCTGGGATCTTATGACTTGTTGATTTGTATGGATTGGTTGGATGCTTACAAAACTAAATTGGACTATTATCATAAAAATTTAGAATGTGTAAATGAAGAAGGGAGAAATATGACCCTCCAAGGGATTCATAAGCCTATCTCAGTGAGGCAAATATCATCCCTTCAAATGAAAAAGTATTGCAAAAAGGGGTGTTCCTTATATGCCATACATGTATTGTAATCTATTGAGGATGAAAACCAAACCTAGAGGACCACCTCATATTAAGAGAATACAAGGACGTATTCCCAGAAGAAGTACCAGGTCTACCTCTGAGAAGGGATATTGACTTCTCGATATAACTTACACCGGGAGCGGTATCAACATCTAGAACGCCATACAGAATGAGCATGCCAGAGCTATTTTAGCTCAAGATATAGATAAAGGAGATGATGGACAAAGGCTACATCTGACCCAACGTATCTCCGTGGGGAGCGCCCGTCCTGTTTTTGAAAAAGAAAGATGGCATACTTCGACTGTGCATAGATTATAGACAAATAAATAAGGAAACCATAAAGAACAAGTACCCCTTACCAAGAATCAATGACCTGTTCAACCAATTGGGAGGTGCATAAATCTTCTCGAAGATCAACCTAAGGTCTGGCTACCATCAAGTCTGGATTAAGGATGAAGACATCCACAAAAAATCCTTCAGGACGAGGTATGGTCACTATGAATTCGTGGTGGTGCTGTTTGGGTTAACCAATGCCCCCGCCACTTTTATGTACTTGATGAATAATTTACTCATCAAATTTCTAGACAAATTTGTATTGGTTTTCATTGATGATATCATAATGTACTCCAAGAACATGGAGGAGCATGAAGAACATCTTAGACTCGTACTTCAAGTACTAAGAGAGAATCATCTCTACGCTAAGTTTAGCAAGTGTGACTTATTTCAGAAGCAAGTCCATTACCTAGGCCATGTCATTTCTAAGGAAGGAGTGGCAGTAGACCCCAACAAGATTAGATCTATTATGGAATGGCCTACTCCGAAGGATGTATCCGATATTAGATCCTTCATGGGCTTAGCGGGATACTATAGGAGGTTCATAAAAGGGTTTTCCAAGATTGGTTGTCCAATCACCACCCTTCAGAAAAAGGGGATTAAATTCATTTGGACATCGAAATGTGAAGAAATATTTTAGGAACTGAAATACCTCCTAACCCATGCACTCGTGCTAAAGATTGCAGACCCGGATAATGATTTCCTTGTGTGTACGGATGCCTACAAGGAAGGACTCAGAGGAGTCCTTATCCAAGAGGGATGTGTAATTTTCTACACGTCCAGGAAATTAAATGAGCATGAGATCAATTATGTGACCCATGACCTAGAATTGGCTGCCATAGTACATGATTTAAAAATGTGGAGGCACTACCTCATGGGTAGATTATTTGTGCTTATGCCAGATCATTGTGGATTGAGACACCTGTTTGATCAACCAAAACTCAATGCCAGACAAGCTAGGTGGATGGCTCTCCTAAGTGAATTTGATTTCGAAATCAAACACATAAAAGGAAAGGAAAATAGGGTGGCCAATTCCCTTAGCAGGAGTATAAAAATGATTCATCTAGCAATAGTAAGCACCTATGAAATAGACGTTAGGGAAAGATTCATAAATGCACAAGGGAAAAATGCATTCTTCAAGATCGTGACCTCATACATAAGACAAGAGCCTACAAGGCTAAAGTATGAAGGCTACCAGATGCTCGAGGAAGGGCTGTCGACTTACAAAAACATATTGTATATTCCAAACTATGACGACTTGAAGTGGTTCATAATGGATGAACTACATAAGAGACCATATACTTTTCACCCATGATATCTGTTGGTGCGTAAATATGTTCACTGTATATCTCACACTCATTTAAATGTCAATCTGGGATTCATAATCGAAAGAGTCATTACACCATATGTGCCGAGAACAAGCAAACTATCTAAGTCTGTTTCATATAGGAAATAATTAATAACATAAAAATTCCATTTCTAAGATCTCTAAATACTTCAAAATATCCTCTAAACCTAAAATTGATAATGAAATTTAGACAAGCAGTCAATCAAAGAAATGTTGTCTCAGAGAAACAAGTTTGTTCATGTTAGGAACTTGTATTAAAAAGATGAACTTTAAGAAGCTTGTTTCCTGTAACGATTAAATCAATCAATTTCAACCACTCTATAAATAAAAGCCGACTTCAATCTCATATAACTCAATTAAACCAGCACAAGGGAAATTCAGTATGACTGAAAGACTTTATTACAACACATGTAGATAAAAGATAAAGTCTTCTGGTCCCCTATGATACTACAATCATAAACTTAAAATATCAGTCCACACTTCAAATCATGGGATAGCTACCTGCAACACTGGATAATAAAATGTATATTCAATATAACACTTGCTGTTACACACCAATCCAAAATGATGAACTAGATGCTTAATCCTGAGAATAAAATAAAGACAAATCACACACACACACACGCTGCTGTAAACTACAAACTCAAACACACAAAACGTATACAATGAGGTTTACCTTAGTTGGGGCGGTGGGCCCTTTCCGAACCAACAAGGAACCTCTTAAGGAGTTAACAGGCTAAGACTTTCACTCACATCCAAGAATTGACATAAAATATCTTCTGTATTAATTCAACTGGTAAATTGGATCAACAATCTTTTACTTCATACATGATGACGACAAGTATTGTCTGATTATTATCGTATATTTTCTACATTCCTTTCTACACAACATTCCTTATATAAGGTAAGCCAATACTACCAATATGTATGGATAAACATTAAATAGTTCAGGAAATCCCATAATTAAGATTTACATCGAATTTTGAGGAGTCGACTCCATCCTCATGACACAAAGTGAATGAGCGATGGATTCTCTTGCAACTGGAAAACTAACTCGGATGCTTCCATCCAACTGTCTTCTCAAACTCTCCATCATTATCCAAGTCCAACTGGCGCATCCCGAAACAAAGGTTTTAGTACTAGATTGCACACAGTCACGAGTCTGGTACCAGAATAGAACAGAGCAAGGAGTACCGGAATAACGCACGTCTTGGTACTAGATCAAAACTATCTTGGGTACCAGAATGGATTCGGTACCAGATTACATGGTGTCTGGTAGTGCCAAATAGACTGCTCATAAATCAAATTATTAGAACTATACAAAATAAAACATTTTCAATCGAATTAATTTAAGAAAGTTAAACAAACATGGTTTAAATCACCAATTACCTCTTGTAGACATGACATAGCTATTAGGCATGTATTTTGGGAGGGAATAGTCCAGTATAGGTTTATAACAGAGGCAAAAAGACTTAGATAGAGGGTAAGATAAGGTATTATCTTATGGAAAAATGGAGACTCAACATTTCCCCCATGCTAAAGATGTTGCATGTCCTCATGCAATTTTATCAAAAATTGATACCCAAAAGCTTTATGCACAATTGGACCCTCCTTTGTCATTCCTCAGATTGCAAAATGTTAACACCGGAAGCTTCATTCTTTAATTCCTTCTTGATCACCCTAGTGTAATGGACCAATCACAAGACTTTGTTAAGCTTGGCAGAGACCTCCGCATGCTTTTCCTTCAATTCTACATTCTTTGCCTTGATATGCCTGTCCAATATTTTGTATTCTTCAATTTCTTGTTTCAATCTCTCAATTTCTATTAATAACATTATTTCATTCAAGGACTAGTCTGGACTTGGTGTGAGTACTTCCTTGGCCACCTTCTCTCGAGCCTCTTTTTATTTCCTTGGACTCCTTAGAACCTTTATCATCATCTTTCATCTGCTCAAGGATTTTCATGGACTTGGTGTGAATGCTTCCTGAGTGACCACTTTTCGAGCTTCTTCTCCCTTCCTCAAATCCATCAAAGTCTATGTTACCGATCCTTCTGTCTCACTTATTGTTACCAGTCCTTCTGTTTCACTTGTGGCAACTCCCCAACCACTCTCTTTGTCTGGAGAACTTGGAATATTCATAGGTTCTATTTGAGGAGAAGGCATGTTTGGAATCGTCTTGTATTTATCCATACTTCTGGTGGTCCTGTGTATGGCTGGCGAGGCTTTCTTAGACTTGCTGACAGGGGTAGGAGTTTTTTCAAACAATTTCCTTTTCTTTGATTTCCTAATAGGGATAGGTCTGGACACCTGTACTTCTTGTGTTGACTGGACCTTTATATTGTGGGCTTGAACTGTAACCTCTGGGGTTTTCTTCTGCTGGCAAGCTCATATTCCTAACCGAGAAGATTAAGGTGTGGGTTATGGAACTTGTACCTCCTTTCCTTCTAGTCCCTTTCTATTTTTACTTGTCACCTTAGCAGTCTCCTTCAAGCCACCAACTGAGCTTTGGGAAGGCCGAGTAACTTCAGAAATACTTTTCAATTCTTTAGGGGATTTTGGAGGGGGTTTTACAGTTGGCTCCAGTAAAATATTATGTTGATCCATCTCCTTCTTTTGTTTCTTATTCTGTGACTGTTAGTCTTTAAGACATAGGACTGAGCTAGACGCTTCAGCTGTTGCATAATTTTTATTATTTTGTAATTGGGAGTCAGTGGTCTGTTCTATTTGACTGGCTGGTTCTGAAGGCATTTCCATAATTGTTTTGGGAACACTATCCGGTTGACCACATGGTTCTGACCCCTCCTTTCGTCTTTTACCCCTTTGAACCGAAGTAGCGCTTACTCTCTGGAATTGAGTGGTTGTCTTCTTTCTTGATATAACAGGTTCTCCCACGACAAAATTTTCTGTCACTGATTTCTCAATGAGCTGAGAGGAGTTGGGCACAACAGTGTCTTCTTTACCTTCTGGTGCCATATCTTTCTTTGATTTTCTGCTTGAGCTTTCACTGTGTGTCCCTGCCTCCTATGTCTTGACAGACTTGGATTTCTCTTGAGCGAAGATCTGTTGGAGCAACTGTTTCCAAATACCCCCTTGTGTTTTTAGAGAATGAACAACCAGAAGTTTGATTAAAACATGATGATGAAGACTGGTCTCGGGATTCTTAGAAACTGACCTCACCCCTCTTGCCATTTTCTTTAGACTCATCCATAAAAAAATGGGGAAAATTTATCTGTGGTCCTCCCTCAAAATGTGACAAAAGATTTAAATGATAAATGAAGGTCACAACATACCTTCCTTCACAGGTGAGGAGTTTCTGCAGACTTATAAGCATTGTCCAGTATTTTTCTTTGATATAGCTCGGAGGGACGCCCTTGGTCCAATCGGTGTCGTGATGTTCTGGTTTGAGGAATTGTTGACAGAGCTTTTTGTCCATGATTACTCTTTTGAAGTATCTTTCTCCATCCATCGGGAGACCCATAGCCTCTGCTATAGTGGCCTCTATAATTTTTAATTTCACATCCCCAAGCTGCACATTCTCTCCATCATATGTTTGTGCAAAGACGAGAGAAATTCCCTCATGATGGCCCTTGAATTTCTACAAGAACGACACCCAACCTGCTTGTTCATATTTTTTCTTACAAGCTCGATATTCTGTGGTTTCTTTGTATATTTGAAATATTGGCTCATGCCTGTCGACCCTCATGCTATTTTAAGAAATTCTCTTAGGTGGATAAGGCACAGATAGAGGGCTGAGTACTAGATGATAGAGTATTGGTTGGGAAAAAACATAGTATGATAGTATGATAACAAGGGTAAATAATGCTCATCTAGATGGAGAAGCCATCCAGAGGAGAATTTATGAATGGAAGTGTAGATTATAGCGATCACATCAATCCTTATGATGATATGGCTAGGTAAGTCGGATCTACTAACGGTTTCCAGATTCATGGGAAGCTTGGTGGCAAACGACATTTACGAAAGGAGGTGGCTGTTATGATCGAGACTTGTGTATATGAAATCGACTGGGATCATTACTTGATATGCTGAGATTTGTGGTTCACGTCGTCTCATATAGTATGACAACTCATCATGTGGTCTATTTATCAGATAGATAGTGGGAGTTTGATCCGATTAAAGACATTGTGATTTTGCATTTTTGTTGTTTCGTAGGACACTTCCTTCTTATGGCGGTGAGGTCTAAGATTTCTATAGAGATTCATGACAAAACAGGGGTACGTCATGATCCAAGAGCAATAAGATATTCTAAACGCATATTTAGTCTAATTCCTTTAAATAATACGAAAAAAATGTAGAATATGTATGTCCTCGCACTAATAATTTGACAGCGATTTAGAAACATGATGAAGGTTACCCGTCATATTCTTACTAGTACTGAGTCATCTAAGTAATGGATCACTTGTGTGTAGAATTTGTAATTGATACGGGATCACCTGAGTGTCAGATCACCTGTGTGTAAGACTTGCAGTTGGTACAGGATCACCTGTGTGTAAAATTTGCAGTTGGTACAGGATCACCTGATTACCTGAGTGTCGGATCACCTGAGTGCCAGATCACCTGTGTGTAAAATTTGCAGTTGGTACAGGATCACCTGATTACCTGAGTGCCAGATCACCTGTGTGTAAAATTTGCAGTTGGTACAGGATCACCTGATTACCTGAGTGCCAGATCACCTGTGTGTAAAATTTGCAGTTGGTACCGGAATAGCGCAAGGTCCCTTCTTTTATACTGGATAAGATCCGGTACCGTATAGGCACATCGAGATGATTTGGTGGTCCTTCATACATAGAGGTGATCATTGATGCGAGATAAGCACAAAATTGAACTTTCTTGAGCTTAAAAAAAACTTGATATTGATTCTGATGACAGTGATTTATAGAAATAGCTGGTGTTCTATGGTCAAATCTATCTGAAAAACCATGCAGTTGCCAAAGTTTATAGAGAAATAATGCAGGAAAGATTTATAACAGGAGGGTACTCTGTAATGACCAGTAACTGAGATGACATAACTCCTTTTCTTCTGGAACCAAGGTGACCACACTTTTGCTGGCATTTCCTCTTGTATTACAACACGATAATAATCCCAACTACTACTTTTCTGTGGATTTTTATCGAGCCCAGATTAGTTAATGCTCCCCGGTATTTTCAGTTTTATAGAGTCTGAAAAACTTAAAGGAAACTCTCTACACTGTCCCGTGGATTTTTGTCGAGCCCGGGCCAGTTCCTTCTCACCAGTGTTTTCAATTTTAAAGAGTCTGAAAAACTTAAAGAAGACTCTCTACACTGTCCCGTGGATTTTTATCGAGCCTGGGCCAGTTCCTGCTCACCAGTGTTTTCATTTTTAAAGAGTTTGAAAAACTTAAAGAAGACTCTTTCTGGTAGCTGTCCTCATTTGTTTATCTACATGGGAACACCACCAATTTTTCTTTTGTCTTTGTTAGTTAAAAAAAAAAAAAAACCTTCATCTCATGACACACCTATGTACAAAAAAATGCATTTATACAATTTGAAATTACTATGGTAGGTCAGCAGGAGGGAAAACCCTCTCGCTTACCAGTTGCATTTCGACAGTCTGAAGATCATTTTTGACGAAATCCTCCTTTGACAACGGTTTGTGATAAACCTTCAGCTGATGTCCATTTACAACAAGGGAATTCTGCTTTTCATCAATAGTTTTTATCCTTACTACACCATTGTCATATATTGTATCAACCTCATAGGGCCCCATCCATCTGGTAGACAATTTGCCTTTGGAATTTTTAAATCTGCTATCATATAGGAGGGCCCAATCACCTGGCTGGAAGGACCTCTATTTAATGTAATTGTCATGCCATTTTGTCCTTTGTTCTTGTATCAGGGTGGTTCTTTGTAGAGCATCTTGCCTTATCTCATCAAGCTTGTTCAATTGTAATAGTCTCTGTTTTTTAGCTTCATTCAGGTCCATTCCTAATTGCATGGTAGTTCTGAAGGTCTTTACCTGAAACTCTATGGGCAGTAGTACCT
>ML796575.1:26891-43847 GCA_009831015.1 Picea engelmannii
CCACCCTTGTAACCCCTGTTGGTACCCCTTCGAGTGGTAGCGCATCAGACAACACCTGTGTATGGATCAACCTAGATTTATTGAAGCCCTCTTTAGATAAACTGATCGATCGCCTGACTGCTATAGTGACACCGAGAAAAACACTCGGGAAGATACTCTCTAGTACCAGGGTAGTCGGGTAGTACGGATAAGGGTACGGTCTATCCTCCTTAGTTAGTGCCCTGAGATATTAGGCCGAGTACTACTGTTGGACACCGCACGTATATCAGAGAGATATAGCACAGGGAAAACCCTTGTCTGTAGAACCCTTGAATACCTAACCTTTGGGGGAAAGAAACATAAACAAATTAAAACAAACAAGATCTATTGCCGCGCAACTGTGTTCGGGTTGCCAAGTAAATACACATTTCTTTCTGGTTAATCATTTGGGGATTTCATTGCTGCAGTATTCTTTAGACCGGAGTATTCCATTGGATTGCATTGGATTTCATCGCTGCAGTATTCCATTGGATTCATCTCTTCGCCCTTATCACATTCATCCATATCATTTTTCGGAAAAATGTTTGACCCCGCCCACCCCTTTTCAGTTCACCCATCCTCATGGCCCATAACCAAGACCTGGAAGCTCGCTTCAACACCTTGAATCTGGTTTCCTAGAGACCCAAAAAGAAGTGAAACAACTCAATGATACGGTTGCCTCCATAGATTCATCCATCAATACAACCATGCAGTCCTCAATGGAGGAAGTCAAACAAGAACTGAACACCCAACTTGAATCTGTCTTTGCATCACTCTGCACCAAACTGAATATCCCTACAGATGACCCTTTCTCTTATGCACCTCCAAAGACTGAAGGTGAACATTCCTCCCATTCCCATACCTTTCAGCCCCATCACTTTTAACGTAACATACGCCTTCCGTGGGTGGATGTGACCAAATTTGATGGCTCGGACCCCACTGGTTGGGTCACCAAAATGGAACATTATTTCTCTTTATACGACATTACAGATGACTTGGCCAAACTTCGGTATGGTGTTCTCCATCTAGATCAAGGACGTTGGCAATGGTGGAAATGGAGAAAAACTTCCCATCAAGGGTATATTGCTTGGACCCAATTTTTGACTGAGCTTTATGAACGCTTTGACACTAACACCAACCATTTGGGCCATTTGACAAAGTTGAAACACTCAGGAACAGTAGAAGACTTCATAGCTACCTTTGAGCGCCTGGATTTTAGAATAGAGGGCATGACTGATGCTTTCTTTCGAGAGTGTTTTATCAGTGGGTTCAAGGAGGAGATTCAGGCCCATGTCCTCATGGCTCGACCTTTGAGTTGGGTGGAGGCTTCTAAAAAAGATAAAGAAGCATAGCAGGTTGTATCCTCTCAAAACCGTAAACCCTCCTTTATCCCTCGCCCTAAACCTGTAAATCCCTCTACTCCCTCCGCCCCATTAAAGATCCAAAAATTGACCAGGGCTGAAATGGCTGAATGCCAACTCAAAGGCCTTTGTTATAATTGTGATGACAAATATTTCCCGGGCCACAAGTGTAAGGAACAAAAGATTTTTATGGCCATCTCTAAGGATATTTCGGAAGAGGATGTTGAAACTCCCCTTGTGCCCGAGTCACTTGAAATCACTGACATAACCCCTCCCTCAGACCCTCCAGAAGTGGAACCGATCATTTCCCTCAATGCTCTCACTGACTTCTCCACCCCTGAAACCCTCAAGTTAATTGGTTACATCAAGCATCGGAAGGTCATCATTCTGGTTCATAGTGGAAGCACCCATAATTTTATTCATCGCCGCATTGCCCAAGAAACTCACTGCTACATCCATGCCATCAACAATTTCCAAATCATGATTGCCAATGGTGGTTCCATGAAATGTGGAGGGCACTATGAAAATGTGTGTCTCCAAATCGGTGACTACCACCTAAAATCCCATATGTTTGCTATCGACATGGGCGGTTGTGACATTGTGTTGGGTGCAGACTGGCTAAGGACTTTGGGTCCCATTCTCATGGATTTTAATTCATTAACCATGCAATTCGACCAGGAAGGCCACCAATATAAATTCCAAGGCATCACGGCTGGTTCACCTGAGGTCATTGTTCAAAAAAGGTCATTCTGGTGTCATTTCCCAACTCCATGCCATACAAGCAACAAAGACACCCCCGGTGTCGAAAGACCTCCAAGCCCTCCTTTCTAAACACCAAATGGTATTTTCCACTCCCCAAGGACTCCCTCCTTCCTGCAGTGTTCATGATCATTCCATTCCCCTTGTACCCAGAAGCCTTCCTCCCAATATCTGTCTGTATCGCCACCCCTTTTCACAAAAAAATGAAATTGAGAAAATGGTCCAGGAATTCCTTACTGCAGGCGTTATCCGCCCTAGTACGAGCCCTTACTCTTCTCATGTAGTCATGGTCATGAAGAAAGAAGGTTCTTGGAGATTGTGTCCTGACTTTTGTGCCCTGAACAAACTGACCATTAACGACAAATTTCCCATTCCTGTCATTGATGACCTCCTGGATGAATTGAGTGGTACCCAATTCTTTACTAAACTTGATCTTCGCTCGGGCTATCACCAGATACGTATGAAGGAGGCATACATTCCCAAGACAACCTTTCAAACTCATGAGGGCCACTATGAGTTTTTGGTCATGCCCTTTGGCTTGTGTAATACCCCCTCCACCTTCCAAAGCCTCATGAATCATGTATTCCATCCTTTTCTCTGTCATTTTGTATTAGTTTTATTTGATGATATCCTAATCTATAGAAAAACCTGGACAAACCATCTTACTCATGTGGATCGAGTTCTCCATCTACTCTCTCAGCAAAAATTTTTGCTGAAACAATCTAAATGTGCTTTTGGTGCCTCAAAAGTAGAATACTTGGGTCATCTGGTTAGCAAGGATGGGGTCAGGGTGGATCCGAAAAAGATTGAAGCTATGCAAGACTGGCTGCACCCAAAGAATCTCAAAAGATTGTGTGGATTTCTGGGCTTAACAAGGTATTATCGCAAGTTTGTTAAGAATTATGGCAAGATTGCAACACCTCTCACGACTCTCCTAAAAAAGAACCCTTTCACTTGGACTCCAGCCACTACTCAAGCTTTTCAAACCTTGAAGACGTCCATGTGCACCACTCTGGTTCTGGCCCTTCCTGATTTCACAAAGACCTTTGTGTTGGAATGTGATACCTCAGGGAACAAAATTGGTGCTGTCCTTATGCAAGAGGGTCGACCTTTGGCCTTCACCAGCAAACAACTATCTGAAAGGAATCTAGGCAAACCCATCTATGAAAAGGAAATGTTGGCTATTATGCATGTCGTTGATTTGTGGCGCCCTGATCTCTTGGGGAAACATTTCCAAATTAAGACAGACCATCAAAGTCTCAAGTACTTTCTGGAACAACGCATTTCCTCCCTGGAGCAACAAAAAAGGGTGACTAAGCTCTTTGGATATGATTATGAGATCATTTACAAGAAGGGAAAAGACAATGTAGTGGCGGATGCACTGTCTTGAAAATATGAAGAAGAAGGATCCCTTTTTTCTCTTTCCTTTATTGTACTAGATTGGCTCCAAGCTGTGTGTTAGGAATGGCTACAAGATCCCAAAAGTTCGGATCTGATCCAACAATTGCAGACCAATGCTCCAGCTTCCCCAGGGTACTCTTGGCTCTAGGATGAGCTTCGATACAAAGGCTGTTTGTATTTAAGTAAACAATCAAAGCTTAAATCCTTGGTACTTTCTGAGCTTCATGCTACACCCACAACAGGGCACTCCAGGTTCACCAAAACCTATGACAGGGTCAAACATTCTTTCTTATGGGATGGTATGAAAAAGGACATCTGTAATTTTGTCGCTGAATGTGAGGTGTGTCAACGCAACAAGGGAGAAACAGTCAAATCTTCGGGCACACTACAACTGCTTCCGATTCCACCTGCTATTTGGAAGGATATCTCTATGGAATTTATTACCGACTTACCCAAATCGGGAAATAAATCAGTCATAATGGTGGTTGTGGATCGTCTTTCCAAGTATGCTCATTTATGTGCTCTTCAACACCCATTTGCTACATCCACGGTGGCTCAAATTTTCATGGACCAGGTCTTCAAGCTTCATGGCGTGTTGCACTCTATTGTCTATGATCATGACCCAACTTTCACAAGCAATTTTTGGCAAGAACTGTTTAAGGTACAGGGCACCCAATTGCATCTAAGAAAAACTTATCATCCCTAGACTGATGGTCAAACAGAAGTTGTCAACAAGTGTTTGGAAACATATCTCAGGTGTTTTTCCTCTGAAAAGAAAAATCACTGGGCTTAATGGTTACCCCTAGCTGAATCATGGTACAACACTTCCTACCATACAACTACACGCATGACTCCTTTTGAAGCGGTATATGGAAAAAATCCCCCTTCAGTTCTCTCATACTTACCAGGTACCTCGAAGGTCCAGGCGTTTGACCAAACACTTATAGTTCGAGAGGATATTCTTCGTACCCTTAAAGAGAACTTGGTCATGGCACAAAATCGCATGAAGCAACATGCAGATCAAGGTCGCTCTGAACATCAATTTGCAGAACATGATCAGATGTTTCTGCAACTGCAACCATACAAGCAAACTTCCCTCAAGGCCGAGCAATGTCAGAAGCTAGCGCCCAAATTTTATGGTCCTTATACAGTTCTCAAGTATGTGGGACAAGTCACCTATCAGTTAGCTCTGCCCAGTCAATCAAGGCTACATCCTATTTTTCATGTTTCATGTTTAAAGAAGGTGGTTGAAACCAGGTGCCAAATTCAAACCAACCTTCCCGAGTTAGCTGAAGAAGGATCCATTTGGCTATAGCTAGAAGCAGTTTTGGACCAACGTGAGCGTCGCCTGCATTAGTGAACCATCAAGGAAGTGCTAGTCCAGTGGAAAGATACAACTCCAGTAGATGCCACTTGGGAACCAACTACCATTCTGCAGTTGTTTCCACATCTCAAGCCTTGAGGACAAGGCTGTTTTTAAGGGGGCAAACATGTTAGGGTCCTAACCCGCACATAGGTCGATCAATATATTCAAATATAATAAAGGTCAATATTAATAAGGCCTTTCAATAAAATAGAATAAGGTGGATGTAAGAAGGCCTAATAGAAGCTTTCGCTTCAAGAAGGATCTTCCTCTAGATGCTTCTCTTGATAGACATATTTAGTATAAATAAGGGCCGAGGGTATGAAAACCCTAGCTTGGAGATTATTGTAACAGAGTGCTGCTGGACTGGAGGTTGCCCCCTTAAAGAGGCATGTGAAAATTTCTTTCTGAATCAAAGTGCTATTTTTGTTGTTGTTCTTATATCATTTCTATGTTATTGTGGAGATTATGCTGGTTATATTACTTCTATTCTGCCATTTCTAACATTTTATTTCTGTTCTGCATACTTTTTATATCTGGTATATTACAAATGAGAGAAGAAAATATTGGGTATGAGGAAGGACTGAAAGAGGAATAATGAGTTCTGATCACAAAAAATAGAGATTGAACCAGGAGAAGGAGAGTAACCTTTTTCCTTATCTATTTTCTGTATTGGGAGAAGGAGAGTAACCTTCGTCCCTAACTTCTGTTGAGCTGGAAGTAGGAGATTGAATCTCAAAGCATAGTGCATTAAGTTCGGGGGTGGCCAGTGATAAATCCATTGGGAGTGACTGAGCCTATGGTTGGGTGGAAATAAGCACCCCTTTCACCAGTCACATCACACTCAATGGTTTTGATAAGTGTTTTCTTGCCTTATGTTTTGAATTGTAAATAATGGATGCATGCAAGTATTTACATGTCTATTAAGGTTTATTTCTTTGTATTAAATGATTAAGTTATGAGTATGCGTTCATTTCCTTGAGAACCTATAATTATTCTTGAATTTTCATACGCCCCAGTTTAATCACTCGAAGTCACTTTCCCCAGGAATTTACATCGTCATTTCGTAGTTAGAGCAAGCCTCTAGGCATTTCTACCGATTTGGTAACCTCACAAGTTACCTTGCCTTGATTCAGAGCTTAAATCTCTATGAGTCAGGAAGGTGTTACCTTCAGACCAGTAGTCTAGGAGACTCTGAACTTGTTCTTATTTCCTTAACCAAAAACTCGACTAAGAGCGGGGATCATAGCTGCAGAGTTTTATGAAGATCCACGTGACCTGTGTCTAAGAAATTTTGAGCTCAAGGCTCTGAGATGTCAAGTTGTACGAAGGTCAAGTTAAACCCCAAAATTGATATGCATTTTCGATCTATGAATGGGGATCGAAGGTGGGGAATCAAAACAGAGCGCGAAGGTGAAAATAGTGGATGCGCTAGTTCACAGCTTGCAATTCACCCTTGCCATTGATCTTGACGAGCTGGAGGATCAACGATCCTGGTCAGAATAGAATTGAGTGAGCACTTTCCATATGAATCATCGATTGTCGTTGACCTTCAATCTGAGTTTCAAGTGATCCTTGAAACACAAAGAGCATGTGGGATGGTGAAAACCTTCAAAGAGATCAAGCTCAGAAGAGATAGCACTTTCAGTTGTGTAGATGAAATCTAGGAGATGGGCTCGTAGGAGGAGAAAAGGTCGAATCCTTTGAGCACTTAGAAAACCTTCTAAGTTGGAGTAAGTTAGAAGCCTAGGAGGAGGAGCGACAATGGTTGTTGGATCACATCGCAGAGGCTCGATAACCGTCTGATCTAAACAAGGTGCATGAACTTTAGTACTTTGCACACACAGGAGAAGAGGACTTACCAAAGTTCCCAAGTCTCGAAGTAGTTTGGGACTGTCCATCGTCAAGAGGGACACGTGGCGACGGATCATGGACTCCAGAGATATCTGTTCAAGGGTTTTCGGTTAAAAGTTGAAATTCCCAAACCCCAAAGACCCAAATTGAATATGGATCTCTCGATCCAGAGGAACACATGGCGACAGATCGTGGACTCCGGAGGAATCTTTTCAAGAGGAGGCAAGTTTGAGACTTGATATTTCCAAAGCCCGAAGAGCCGAAAGTCTGAAGTAAATCTCACCCATCCGATCAACCAAAGTGAATCTGAATCATTAGATCGCTTGAAGTAAATCTTAGGCGTCATATCACCCGAAGTGGATCTGGGCCATCAGAGTTCAGTAGAGACATGGCGTAGATCTGTGAGCTTCAAGTAAAGTCCCGAAGTAATTCATAGCCATTAGGTCCAGAGGGGCACGTGGCGGAAGATCGTAGACTTCAGAGAAATCACCTCGAGAGTTTTAGATTGAGAGTTGAAACTCCCGAAGCCCAAAATGCTAAAGAGATGAAGCACCAAAATAGATCTGGACCGTCAGATCCAGAGGACAGGTGTCGTGAATCTATGGATTATGGGAAAACATCCGAAGTAAACATCGAACGTCAGATCGTCCGAAGTAGATCTGAACCGTTAGATCTGGAGAACATGTGGCGTGAGTCTGTGGAGTCCGGGTAAAGACCCAATGTAATCCTTGATCGTTCGATCCAGTGGACACACGTCAATGGATCATAACCTTTGGATAAAAGCCATTGTGAAAAAGGGTGAAGTTTGAGATTTGAGATCTCATAATTCTGGAGACCTAAAGGAGATCTCGAATGTTGATCGAGAAGAGGGCCACCAGACCGTTGATCTAGTTGAAAGGTCAAACACCTGAAGTAGAAGCAGGGGTGTTGATTTAGGAGGATGGGTGTCTGTAGATCACCAAATCTAGAAGATTGATGTATGAAGGAAAGCATTGTTTTAGAATTGAAAATCCCAAAGTCCAGAATCACGAAGGATGTAAAGATACCTCCTCGTTACGACAACAACTCTTTAACAGGTGCAATTTTTTTTTTTTTGTTTAAGGTGTGTGCGCGCGTGTAAAAAGGAACATACACACTTGACTCTACGTCGCCACCCGACAACCAACAAGACGCAACCACGATGATCACAACAAGAAGACTTAAGGTGCACAACAAGTAACTGCAAGCAATAAATGACATACTGGAAGAATCCAATGGAAGAACGATGAACACAGATGGAAGAATCCATAGTAGTAGATTTTACTATTTATGCACATGAAAGCAGGGCGTTTAATCTTAGTTCTCTTCTCCGGAGAGAGATAAGGTCAGATAAGCTCATGGCCGACTGCTCAGGCATAAACTAGTAATCTCCGTCAGGTGTGTCACAAGAGTGGAAACCATGCCTTTAAAGGGACTGAGACTCTTGATACAGCACTGGATTATTTACACAAAAAATAATAATCACACACACAGAATTATGTACTAAGGCTACATGGAGGTGTCTACATCCTGCCCAACACAAGAAAACTAAGCACACATAAGTTTACGACCCTGTACAACAATAGTTTAAACAAGGACTACAATCTACCCTAGTCTCAAGGCCATTCCATCGTGCAACTATAGATCAAAATTTGTCATCTAGGTACCTTCTAAAATTAATCATTCCAGGACCTTATTGTGCAAGACTGTTCTCAACTGGGATAACATTTAACCAAATAATTGATCCATATTTGATCAAGAATAATGACTCGTTAAAAGTTTTCATTTACAACAACCTTAACATTTAATTTAAGGTTAGCGCAATAGTCTAAAATCAATTACTCGTGCATTAACTATGAATAAAATGAAGAATTATGATTTATCATTTAAGCAACAATGGCATTAATCTATAATTATACTGTCATAAATAGAGCAACATCCTAGATCATGAAACTCAATTCAATTTTAATCCAGAATAAGGATTGGTGACATTTTACCAAGTAAAGCAGAATTTAACCTTTAATTCATAATTTAAGCAACATTAACATCAATTTAAGATCCGAATGCCACAATAACGCAACATACTAAAATCATTAACTCATTCAAGTTTTAATCAAGAACAATTTAAATATGTAAAAACTAACCTTTCACCACATCCATCATCAATCCTTTTAAAAATTACATTACATTAATTCAAATTTCAATTTATTTTAACTAACTTATTAATATTATTTTTACTTACTTCATTAATCATATACCAACGTAATAATTCAAAAACCTCAAGCCTTATACTATTGTAAGACCAATGTAATTGTCATATCCCATATATTACCATGTAGAAAAATACAGAAGTACCACTTAGAAAAATATTAAGTAGCATCTCATCTCTCCAATTTGGTAAGTGATATTTCATACATTTAGGTTTACATAAATCAAATGTCACCCACTCTAATTGCTACAGCTCCAATCATTCTGGTGTTAAAATAAAAAACATCAAATTTTCTAATTTAAACACATCAATGGTGACCGAACTTTCACTGATTACATAAATCTATTATCACAGAACTCTTAATTACTACAGCTATGGTCATTCTGGCATTAAAATAAAAAGCATATTAACTACAGAATGTAACCGAATATCAGAGGAACGATTTCAGAGGAATGTAACAGCTGAACCAAACGTGGAACGCTATCAGAGGAACGATATCAGAGGAATGATTTCAGAGGAGCGATATCAGAGGAATGTAACATATGAACCAAAACGTGGAACAATATCAGAGGAACAATATCAGAGGAACGATTTCGGTTGATTACACCGAGTGAATGGGCAGAGGCAAGGCCGCACAATGGGTACCTGGATGTGGAAGGGAAGGGAAGGGTAGTCAACCATGATTACATTTCACAGAGGAGAGTTTATTTTTGTTATGGATGCAGAGGGAGGGCGCATTTAATTGCAGAGGCGAAGGGTAGACTTGGCACAGCAGGCAGGGCGAGTTAGGCGGTTTTGTTTTTTTTGGGGTTGCAGAGATATAAAATCGTAAACATAAGAACAACCATAACTCTGAAACAACCATAACTCTAAAATGTAAGAACAACCGACGAGAATTTTCCAGACCATAACTCTGAAACATAAGAGAAAAACGAAATGCCCGGATACAATTACAGGAACAAAATTTCATTTGAAACCTCCCAGACGGATTGCCCACATAAGTGAAAAAAAAGAATTGCCAGAACGATTTTGCAACAACGATTTTTCAAAAACGAAAGCCAGAACGATTTTACCAAAAACGATTTGTCCCTACATCTATATACAAATGCCCATAGAAGTTCGTGAACACCCGCATCAAGGTAAAAATGCCCACAGAGATTTATAACGCCCACAGTCAACTAAAAATGCCCAAAAAAATATAAAAACAAAACACAGAGGAAGACAAACACAGGTGGCCATGGAGAGCTCGGGTCATGATAAGAAGGAAGCACAAAGATACACGAGAGAAATGCAGAGGTTCTAACAACAAAACGCAGATATATACAGCAACAATGCAGAAAGTTTTGTTTTTTAACCACAACACGCAGAGAAAGGAAACGATGGGATAATTATTTTCCTACAACACTAAAGTTAACAACAGAGACAACGTTCTCACAACAGTTACTCAATAAAAAGAACGTCGGAGTAGTAAATAAAACACTCATTCCAGCCAACCAGTTCAACACCGATCGAAATTCAATAACTTCATCTCAGAACACCATATAAATTACTGACAACAGAAGAGAAGGCTAAGGCCCTAAGTTTATCTCATCGAGAGGTTCAAAAGGGATAGATCTGAACGAGGCACAGAAAACTAATAACAAGGAAGCGAGATGACCCCAGAATTTAGCACAACAATCGACATCATAAGAGATCATATACAACTTTACAGAATTCTTTTTCTTAAACAAAAATGTGCTTGCGTACTTGTGATCGACGGCTAATATCCCGAAGTCGTTATCCCGTGCTTATGCTCTGTGCCGCTCTCACTCACCGACCGTAGAGACCTCACCGGTACCTCCCAGCCAATCGCTAGGGGTACTCTGCTTCCCCCTTATCCCCTCGAGACGCAAAGGGTCCACACACTATCCTGATGGTATGTCTAGCTTCCCAGCTCGCCTCGCAAGGCCGAGCTACCACTCCAATCAGAGCTGGAAAATCCCAACTCTCCACAAGTAATCAGTCAAGCCACAATCCGGTAGCGTAACGTTACGCTAACAGTCGATCCCTTTCTTCCTCATCTCCCTTTTCTTTTATAGAGTTTTGAGACCCACCAACTTTCCTAATTCACATTTTAAATTAAGTTTCAAAAAAATATTCTAAATATTCTCCATCGCACAAGTGTCGTCCATCCCCCTCTTTTCTCCAATAAATATTTTCTTTAAATTTATTAATTGTCTCAAATCCCTCATCCACCTAGAGTCGCTCCTAAATTTACTCCTGGGTGTTCCTAGATCCCCTTACATGTTTTAAATACTTTCCCAAAAAAAAGATGTTACTAAATTTGCTCAGATTAGCAGGTTCTTAATTGCAGATTCCTTACTATGTTGACCTTGATTTTTACCATAAGTTCTCATCTTTCCTTTATTAAGTTTCCTCCATTACTTAGTTTCCTAATTCTTATTATTCCCTTATTTCCCCTTTTTGTTAGACCCAAAATGGCAGTTGCGCTATTAAATCTTTCCCATTTATTATTTATTTAATATCTTTTGTACTTTCACAAGTTAGGAAATAATTTCTTCTTTGCAAAATTTTAAAACCATTAGTTTTAATTAAATTCTTATTCTCATCATTTACCCCAAGAATTTCATGAAGACCAAACTATTACTTAAGTGGGTTTTTGTTTAAAAAGTTATTTTTATTCTAGGGTCTTTTTCTTAAGGTTAGACTAAATTTTTACCCTAGAAATTTTTTAGACTTAGGACTTAGATTCTGAACTAGGAGATACTTGGTTAGGGAAGTTGTTTAAGGATTTCTTAAGGCGTTAAAGTCTCAGGGCCATCTAGGTTCATTTCTTCATCATCATCAACGTGGCATGCCCTTCAGGACACACTACGTGCTCCAAGGGTGCCACTCGCCCCATTCGTTTCTTTTGCACGACGTGCCCTTCAGGATGCACCACGTGCTCCAAGGGTGCCACTTGCTTCTTGTGGTTCTTTTGCGTGATGTGCCCTTCAGGATGCACCATGTGCTCCAAGGGTGCTACTCGCCAAACTTATGTTTCTTTCACACGACGTGCCCTTCAGGATGCACCACATGCTCCAAGGGTGCCACTCGCCAACTTGACTGATTGGTAGACATCTATAACCCCTAGAGTCAACACTCCACCAGGTGAAATTGTGGGAGACTAAGGGCTCTAAGGAATAAGGCCTCCGCCTTATTGCGCACCCCTTAGAATCATCGTGAGTGACTGTCGCAGTCTTCCCTCACGGCATCGTGGATCCTCTCGAACTAGGTAATCGTTAACCTATAGTTCGAGCCACAGCGGGAGTGCTAGTAGGCTGTGGCAGGGATGTTGTCCACACCTCTCCCTCAACCTCTTTGGAAATCGTGTGTGGCCCCTTTACTCCATATGTGAGTCTAGTCGACAAGCTATCGTCATCCTGCATCAACAACAATCGTGTCAGAACATGTCAACATCATATCATCAAATCAATGAAATATCATAGTAAATAAATCAACCCAAATAACACACTCCCTGACTCAATCCAGAGTCCAAGGGGTTCCACCGATGCCTCTGTATCCTCAAGGTACGAAACCCTGCACACTCAATGAAACTGAGTCAACAACACCTGTCTACATCAAAGTAGTAAAAACATCATGTCATCTATCATAACGCATCATAGTCAAGGATAAATGGTTTAACATCATAATAGTCCAGATCACTCGCGAGCAAGTGTCCTCAAAGAATAAGTTTTCTCAGTGCACCAGAGCGGGATGTTACAAAGGAGATCACATTCGTTGATTTAGAGCGACAGATCTAGTTCATGGATTTGAAAAGGGCAGATCTGAACCATCAGTTCTGACAGTACCATCAAGATTGGGAGATCGATGGTACCATAGCATTGCGGGGATCGAAGGTGTGCGGGCTTTAAAAATTTGAGGGAGGGCAACAATCCAAACCCCGATTTTGGAGAAAGGACACATGGAGGCTCGAGGAGGATTGTAGGATGAAAATTAGTTTGGTTTCAAACTGCCTTTGGCCGCGCTCACAATTGTGTGTTTGCGCAAGGTCATTGCCCAAGGTCATATCCGAGGAGGGGTCAAGAAAAAAGGGCTAATTCCAACTCCGAGCCTTTGTTGAAGCACGAAGGGCTTGTGTTTGATTAGGAGGTGATACTATCAGGTCTCAAAGTCTTGTTTGATTTAGAGAATCAGAGAACCTTGAATGTAGAGTTGGGCTGAGTCCCGGACTTCCCAAATTAGGAATCGTAGGGGGAAAGGATCTGTTCTTGTAAGGAGGAAAACAAATTATTTTTATTTTTTCCCCATCGTGGGTGTGTTACAGATTCTCCCAAGAAGAATGCTCCTCCACTTGTACTTTTTCTATCATCTACACAACCTACCCAATCTGTATCTAAATAGGCCCTTAAAGAGAATGAATTCTTGCTAGGGTACCACAAAACAAGATATATGGTTCCTTTTAAATACCTAAAGATTCTTTTCACAACATGAACATGGCTCTCTTTTGGTGCATCTTGGAATCTAGCCACGATTCCAACAACTTGCTTGACATCAGGTATGGAAGCTGTTACATAGAGTAAACTCCCAATAATTGATCTGTAGTGTTTTGGATCTACATCCTTGGACTCATATTCCTTGCTTAGTTTTCATCCTACAGTCATAGGTGTACAAACAGGTTTGCAATCCTCTAACTGGAATTTCTTAAGCATATATTTAACATACTTGTACTAGCGGATAAAGAATCCCCTTTTGGACTGTACTATTTGTAATCCTAAAAAGAAATTCAATTCACCAAGCAAGGAAATTTCAAATTCTTTCTGCATCTTCCCAAGAAAGTCCTTACTCATTTTTTCATCATCACTCCCAAATATAATATCATCAACATATACTTCTACAATAATCATGCTATCACCAACAATTTTACAATAAAGATTGTTGTATGTTGATCCTATTTTGAGGGCTTGTACTTGTAAATAAGAATCTAGCCTTGCATACTGTTAGCACCGGAAGTCACCTTATGATTGCAGGGGAGGTAAGCCCAGTACCCATCATTTTTTGGGGTGGATGTTGGTTTAAATGTGGATGGTCGATGGCCAAAACTCAACAACATGAAATATGTTCAACACATAACTAGAAAGGAAATGCACAGTGAAGTGAGGGACACATTAACTTCAATCAATAAATTGATTTAAAACGAGAGCAAAGGGAATAATTAGGAGAAAGGGTGAAGGAGACTGCTCTAGGCATTAGGCCTTCTAGCAGCTCAGAGAAGAAAACCAAAGCTCAAGAGAATTCTTGAGCTCAAATTCAGACACCGAAATATGTCGGCAAGGGACACAATTACAACTGCAATATGATCAAACCTCCATCATCCTACAACTGCAACAACTCGACTGGATCCTCCATGCCCGAGCCATTTAATGTGAGAAGGAAACATATACACAAGGAAATGAATAAAACTTACCATGATACCGCTATAATCAAACTTCCATTACAACAGTATAATGATCCTCGAATGGATCATCCATGCTCGATTGTTTTAAAGAACTTTATAGACAAAATGAAAGAGAAAGGAAGATGACTTCTATTAACATGAAAGTCTCAAATTGATTACATAACCAGAGAACAACTTTGGCAGAACAAAGTTACAGATTGGTAGCTTTGCTCAACCAAAGACCTTTTCAAAATCCCAGAACTCCACATATATACTCAAAATAATTCAGCATCCTCAGCAGAGGCGTGCTCGAACCATTTCATTCAAGGATCAGTGTCTGCATCTTCTTCTATCAGTCTGCATCTGCATTCTCCTGTTGGATGCGAGCTCAGATCACTATGGGCCCTGCAAAAAAAATAGCTCGTAGGGGTACCACGGGCTGGCGGTCTGCCTCCATTGCCAACTCTTCCATGATTTTCATTTATGGGGTAAGGCGAGGCTTCAACCACCTCCCCCTTCTTTCATTTAATTATTCATCGAGATTAGAATGAGGTTGAGTCGATTTGGCACCTGGAGAATGTGGTGACGCCTTCTACGAAAAAATCAACGTTTTGGCCCTAGGCATAAGTCACGTGAACTCTGCACCTTTACCTGCATACGACCTCGGGCCATGACCCAACGCTTATCCCCTATGAAATTTCATGATTTCTCTTTTTGGGAGTCTTCACTCCACTTGATTCCCAATATCCTGATGCTCAAACTCGCGAAATGGCCTCTCTCAGATTGATGGTCGGATCTGCTATGCATCTGACGACCACAATTGCATCCCAGAAACCCCATTCACCACCTGATAAATAGGCGCTTACTCTTCTTTGTGGTCCTGCTTATATATATGACCTCGGGCCATGACCTGGGGCTATGTCCCCAAATGTTTTCGGGACTTCACTTTTCAGGGAATCAGGGCGTTACTTCCTATCAAACCTTCGATTTGTGAAACCACAATTTTGGGATTTCGTGTTTTGCAAACTTGCATCGTGCTCCAGGCTAAAACCCCGACTCGCAAAATCACGAATTTGCTAATCTGATGCCACTTTCCCCTCCAGTTTGGATGACCCAAATCTTCCTCTCACTTCAGAACTCGGGGGTTTCTTACCTTCCTCACTTCAAAATTCCCAAAGTGGCATTCTTCATTGTCCCGATATGCGTGCACCTTAGCACAACGCGTCCCGAATTTGGATGAAACATGGTTGTGGGTTTTTTAAGCCCCCTTCTTTCACATTTGGTCATCTAATGGCCAACGCCTAAGGGAAAACACCCCCCTGCAAGAATATGTGATAACATTAGTCTCCATGGGGGATAGAGTCCTCCCTATGAGGCTCTCAGATCTATTTTGTAGTTCTAGTCGCCTTCTGTTGGGCTATGGAGTCAAGCTCAAAACACCCTAGTGAGGAATACATGCCAATAAGTAAAAAATTAAAAATAAACACACATTCTCTAGGGAGCTTATTTATGTACAGTCCTAAACTAATTTAATTTTACACAGTGCTAGGTGAAAGCGAATTTCCACCATATCCATTCAAGTAACTTCTGACTGTAAGTTCCTGTACTCTATCAATGATTGATAACAGATGATGCAACTGTGACAACAGAACGGTTACATCCTTCAGCTTTCTTCGAAAGGTTGAAGTTGAGAAAAATCTAGGTGACTTCAAGGCATGAAGGAAATGCAACTCCATGTACTCGCTTACAGGCTCATAGAATGAGTGGAAAACTCTGGAAAAATTGTAACAGACAACCCCATCTGATTCAAAAATGATCACACATGGCTGAATATCTCTGATAAGAACAGCTGGATGAGAAGATGATGTAGGCTAACTGGTCTAAGGTGGTGGCTGCTCACCTACAGGCTCTGGGCATGCTATGAACTACCCCTTCTGCTGCTCCTTTTCTTCTTTATGGATTTCCCAAGGGTTATAGTCATAATCATCATAAACAATACCCATGGGAAAGCTCTGCTCTTCAATCTGTTGCTCAGGATGGTTGATTTTCTCATGATGATTTTCGTTAATGAATAGAGGGAAAGGCTCTGTTGTATTCTCTTGGAAATCCAACATATCTAGCTCAGAATCTGATTCGTAGCTGTCATATATAGGCTGGATGCTCCCCAGGTCAACAAATTGCGATGTGGGGCCCTGCTACTCTTCATCCGAATAATCATCGAAGCTAGGGACAATAGGCACCTCAAGAGCAGAATGCAAGGCCTCTACACCTATGAAATATTCATTATCATCCTCAGTAGATCCGTCAAGAACATTCGCCTCAAGGACTGAAAAATCCTCTGCGCTTTCTTCATATTCCAACCTTTCTAGTTTGGAAGAGAGAGATTTTATCAGTTTCATTACTTCACATAAAGAATCTTCATCTTCCTCATGGATCTCATCCTCACAACCTTCACTATTCACAACCATATCTTGATCATGGCATTCACATTCCTCACAAAAATTATGACAGATTAACTCAGAGAAATAATACCTTT
>ML796575.1:49992-65871 GCA_009831015.1 Picea engelmannii
CCTGGGCGTAGCTCATGTGAACTCTGCAACTTTACCTGCATACGACCTTGGGCCATGACCCAACGCTTATCCCCTATGAAATTTTGGCATTTCACATTTCAGGAGTCTTCACTCCACTTGATTCTCAATATCCCGATGCTCGAACTCGCGAAATGGCCTCTCTCAGAATGACGATCGGATCTGCTATGCATACGACGTCCACGATTGCATCCTGGAAACCCTAGTCACCAACCGATAAACAAGTGATTACTCTTATTTGTGGCCCCAATTTTCGATATGACCTCGGGCCATGACCTGGGGCTCTGTCCCCGAATGTTTTTGGGACTTCACTTTTCGGGGAATCGGGGCGTTGCTTCCTGTCAAACCTCATATTTGTGAAACCACGATTTCGGGATTTAACATTTTGTGAACTTGAATCGTGCTCCATGCTAAAACCCCGACTTGCAAAATCACGAATTCACTAATATGTTGCCACGAGCACCTCCGGTTTGGACGACCTAGATCTTCTTCGCAGTTCAGGACTCGGGGGTTTTGCGCCTTCCTCACTTCAAAATTCTCGAAGTGGCATTATCCATTGTCCTAATATGTACGCCTTAGCACAACATGCCCCGACTTTGGATGAAACACAGTTGTGGGTTTTTTAAGCCCCCTTCTTTCACATTTGGTCATCCAATGGCCAACTCCTAAGGGAAAAAACCCCCCTGCAAGAATATGTGATAACACATACCATGCTCTGGGTGCTTGTTTTAGTCCATAGAGTGCTTTCTTTAGTTTACAGACATAGTCTCCTTTGTTAGTTAATTGAAATCCTTCTGGTTGCTCAATATAGACTTCCTATTCTAAGTTTCCATTTAGAAATGATGACTTGAAATCCATCTGGTATACTTTCAATTTTTTGTAGCTGGCAAAGGCTAAGAACATCCTAATTGCCTCTAATCTGGCCACAGGTGCAAAGGTTTCTTCAAAGTCTACCCCTTCAACTTGAGCATACCCTTTACATACCAATCTGACTTTGTTCTGGATTACTTTCCCATTCTCATTCACTTTGTTTTTAAACACCCATTTAGTTCCAATGAAATTCTTATTTTTTGGTCTTGGAACCAGTTCCCAATTTGATTTTTTTCAATCTGGTCCAATTCTTCATTCATAGCATTGAACCAATTCTCATCTTTGCATGCCTCTTTGATTGAGTTGGGCTCAATATGTGACAAAAGTGCTATTTATGTTTGATATAACACTTGTCTTCTTGCCTGCACTCCATTGCTTTTATTTCCAATAATCAGGTCTTCAAGATGATTCTTTTGAGTTATTCTTGAGGGTGTCTTTGTGTCTCTTCTTGGGGATTTTGATCTTATCTCTTATTCTCGAATAACTTCCTCATATTCACTGGTATCCATTTAATCCTCTTGCATATCTTCCTTTTCTTCCTTATTCTGTTCTTCTTCTTCTGCTTGTGTAACTGATTCATCATCATCTTCATCTTCATTGTCAAGTATGGTCTCTTGATGTTTGATCTTTATTGTTTTTAAATCATCCACCTTAACATCTGCGCTCTGAACAATCTTATGTAATATAAGATTGTAGCATCTGTATGCTTTCTTGGTAGAATCATATCCAAGAAAGATACCTTCATAAGATTTGGCATCAAATTTTCCGAGATTCTCCTCAAGCCTTTTGATGTAACACTTACTTCCAAACACCTTGAATTATTTTACCGAAAGAGCTCTCCCAAACCATAGTTCATAAGGAGTCTTATTACTATTTATCCTGAGCTGACCTCTGTTTAATATGTATAATGTTGTGATTATAGCTTCCCTCCAATATCCATCAGATAATATTGTTTCATTGAGCATAATCCTTCCACCCTCCTGGACTGTTCTATTCCTCCTCTCAATAATCCCATTTTGCTAAGGTGTTTTGGCTGCAGAGAATTGTCTCTTAATTCCATGATTTTCACATAAGAGGTCAAACTCTTTTGAGGTGAACTCACCACCATTGTCCGATCTAAGACATTTGATTTTTTTTATCTATTTCATTTTCAACAAGGGTCTGAAAATCTTTGAATTTGTTAAATGCTTATGATTTTTCCTTGAGAAAACACACCGAAGCCATTCTAGTAAAATCATCAATGAATAGCATAAAGTAGGACTCTCCTTGCAAACTTTTGGTCCTTGTAGGTCAACAGAGGTTGGTGTGAACAATCTCTAAATGTTTTGAGGTTGCGTATTCTTTTGTTTTGAACCTTATTCTAGTTTGCTTCCCTAGTTGACAATGTCTACACATAGGATTTGAGGGTTTTGTGATCTTTGGCAAGTTTCTTACTTCCCCAAGATTGTTGAATTTCACTAAATTGTCAAAGTTAATGTGCCCCAACCTTCTATGCCACAACCAACTTTCATACACTAAATTTATATGACACTCATTCATTTTTCTATTTAGTATATATACATTCTCAGGAGTTCTAGGAGCAGTACCAAACAATTTCCCTGAGTCCTTTTTCTTAATCTCACATTTATGGGAATCAAAGATGCAAATGTGCCCCTGATCACAGGTTTGGATGGCACTTAATAGGATAGGTTTCAGTTTTTCAACAAGCAACACATTCTTGGCTTTGTCTTTTCCCAAATTCACAATGCCTTTCCCAAGTATGTTACCTGAAGTATTGTCACCAAATGTAACTTTACCCTTTTTTTTATTTAAGTTCAAAAAATTGTCCTTATTTCATGTCATGTGTTTTGAGTGACCACTGTCAACATACCAGAGATTTTCTTTATCTTGGGATTTCAAGGCAATAAGACATTACTCTTTTGATGTTTTTTCTTTCCAAAGATTCTTTTTCTCTCTAATGAACTTTGGTTTTTCTGAGATTTCCATTAATCTGCAATTACTTGCTTTATGTCCATAATTATGACATCTGAAGCATTCTAAGTTCCCTTATTGTAGAGGTGCAAAGGAGTTATAATTTATGCTTTTAACTTGATCTATTGTTTGGTTATCTTTAAGGTTATAGTTCTTAACCCTCAAGTTTTTCCTTCCATATGCTCTACAATTCATAGCTTTGTGTCTGAAATTAGAGTATGCAAAGAAAGAACCAAAGAAAATGTGAGGATACCTATTTTGATAAACCTTATTTGGTGTTGTCTTATATTCCTTCTTGATGGGTGGAAGTAATCCTCTGGGGTTCTAATCATTGCTTGTCTTTTCTTCATATTTCTTTGTGAATGTACTGAGAAGAGCATTTGCATAAGATTTTGAGTTAACTTGGTTTTCTTCTTGAGAATAACCTACTCCATTTTTGTTACTTGAATCCCTTTGTGTGTTAATAATCTTATCTAAGATTTTAGAGATATTTTCATATCTTGCTTGGATAAGTTTGCATCAAGCTCTTTTCTTAGGTGAACTAATTTTGCCTCCATTCTTTCACAGTTTATTTGTTTCTCTTTAGGAGACTTCTCCAGACTTTCTTCCATCCTATTTGCTTCTAGGATTTGGTTTTTCAGGTTGCTCATGAGTTTCTCCATCTCTTTTTATCTCTGTTCATGTTTTTGTTTTTGTTCAACTACACAAATTTTCAGTTGTTTATATCTGTTTTTGTATCTTCTTAATTCATCCAAGGCACCGAGAAGTTCTTCTTCCATATTAACCTCTAGTTCATCTTTTGACTCTTCCTCATGCTCAATTTCTTCTATCTCATTAGACTCTTCAATACCTAGAAAAATGACTTCATCATCATCACTGTCACTAGACTATGATGCACTGTTGTTTTCTTCTTTTGAGTAAAAATTATTTTTCCCTTTCTAATACTTTTTCTTATAGTGGGATTTTCCCTTCTTCTTGTATTGTTTATTTATGTCTTCTTCATCTTCGGGGTCTTCCTTGGGATAGGGACACTTGGATTCAAAGTGGCCAAATTTTCCACAATTAAAACATTTGAAAGGCAACTTGCCTTTGTACCTCCCTGATCCTTTCTAAAGTTTTTTAATAAAATTGGCTTCTTCTACATCAGATTCTTCATGATGGTTGGGTTGAGGTTTTTGCTTCTGATTTTTTGTTGTCTTGAGCACCTTTAAGGCTACCTCTCCTTTTGGGAGGTTTTCATGACTTAATATTAACTCATAGGCTATGAGGATTCCATACAATTCATCCATGGTGAGTTGATCTAGATTCTCTTGATCTTCAAGAGTGGATACTTTAGGATTATACAACATAGGTAGTGTTGTTAGTATATTTTCAACTAACTCGTTGTCTAACACTTATACTCCCAAACCTCTAATTGCATTAACAATATTATCAAGTCTTTCGAAGTACTCTAAGATATTTTCTTCATCCTTCATTTTTAGACCTTCATATTGTACTTTGAGAGTTTGAAGTTTGGCCCTCTTTACCTTGGAATCTCCTGCATATATAGTTTTCAATTTATCCCAGAGTTGTTTTGCATTTTTACAGTTTAGTACTTTAGCAATGATCTTCTTACGTAGTCCAACTTGTAGTGTGTTTAAAGCCTTTGCATGTTCCCAAAATTTATTTTTATCTCCTGCTTCTATGGGAGTGACTTTTGGAACATCATAACCTTTTTCAACTAATGTCCATACTTCCAGTCCAATGGACATCAGATATATTTTCATTCTAACACTCCAGAAAACATAGTCTTCACCATCAAATAGGGGGACTTTTAATGACATCTTCAACTGTTGATCCATTCTGATGTATGTTTCTCTTCGAGTGATTTAAACCTTTAGTGAAGAGACTCTCTCTGATACCAATTGAAGGATCAAATCCTGTCACTGAGAGGGGGGGTCAATTAGTGACACAATAATTTTATCAACTTTTTACTTTTGTCAATGCAAACAAATTTGAACATAATGTTTTATCGTGGAACCCAATTGGGAAAACCAAAAACACTTTTCTATTAATTGCAAAATTCTATTTTACAAGTTACAATAGAAGGAAGATGTTTTTCCTCTTTAGATGAAAACCCACTAATCAGGATGCACCCACACCCCTTCTTCACCAGCTCCAACTGGTAGGAGGGTACAACCCCCTATTTAGTGAGCTACATCTGAAAAGGAAACACCTACTCCTCTGCAGGCTCCAACCTACCCTTGCACCTCCCTTCCACCCTTTGTTCATCAATATGGAAATATGATATGCAGTCCAATAATGGTCTTCTATATCAAACACTGGGTTTCATAGCTTCTGCTCTGTCTCCTTCTATTCTCGATCTTCAATAATTCTTTGACAAACACATTTTTCTCATTCATATCTTAGCATACTGATAAGTTTTTAAACTTTTCAACACAACTCTTCATAAAAAACATGTCTATTCATTTAATATTACATAACCCTTGTTTTAAGTAACACAGTCATCAACATGAATTTTCATAACCACACATCTCTTCGATCTATATCTCAAATCTAATGACTGTGTTAATGTGTAATGCAATTTTTTAACAAACATCAAAATACACCCTTAAATCGATACTTTCAGGATTTAACCATTATTATTTTAATATCAGTTATGAATTGTAGTTATCACACCAGAGCTTTCATCGAATAATGTGATGTTTATTTGAGTCATTGTCTTCGTGTTTGTGTTGTGCAGGTCTTTAACTAGTTTTGGCGAAATACCACAATTGGCAGTATGCCAAAAAATCCGACAATAATAGTGGTCTCAACATCCGAACGTTTATTCACTTGGTAGCGAACTTGGTGATCCTCCAAATTTTGTGTTATGCCAAGGACTCCGATAAAATTGGCAGTCTCACCACCAACTAAAATAATGAATGCTCCTAAGCCCACGATCAGTCATATGACTGTCGCGCTAACGACGTAAAAAATATTTTATCCAATGGACGAGATCATCTCCTCGGTAGATCAACGTTTGTTATCGCTTCTTCCAAAAGGTAGGGGGCCTGACAGGTCGTCCCGGGCTCCCTGCTGTTGATCTTCTTTGTGAATTCCAAGCACCTAGAGACCCCACCATACCTTTTCACTACGCGTCAAATAGGTGTAGTGGCGACGGTGTATATAAACCCACATAAAAAATTTCACACTTTCAATGTGGGATACATCCCACTAAATGAGTTAACCAGCACCGTCAATCACTTGATCGGATGGTTGCTGAGTCTTCCCATTCAACACTTCATCCTTATTCTTCCGTGGCCCAAATATATTAACCACAATGTTTGGTTTCTCTTCAATAACAGGCTCCCATCGACTCTTAAAGCGCTTCCCCTGATTGCATTTAGGTTTTTGTACTGATGCCACAATTATAGTGCTCTGCATATTTCTTGCCATTGAAGACAAAAGATGACTACTGTTGCCTGGGTTCAGAAAACTATATAACTACATGTAGGCTGCAAATTCATGACGACAACATTGTTGACGTTTAAAATCGTCAATGAAGTTTTGCCCGCAAAGTGTTGCTAAAACCTATTATTATAAAAGCTAAATAATACTAGTAGGTGGGACCCCTTTGTAGATTGGAGATCAGGTCAACTCCTTATTTGATGTTGTACTGATGTTCAACACTGCTTACATGGTTAGTGAGATCTTGGTTTTTTTTACTATGGATTGGGCTTATGAAGTATTGGTTCTTTATGTTACTACGGCCTATGCTATTCATTGATACCATTGCTATCTGTTCTTGGGACACATGCACAACAGACATGTTAGTAAAAATTCATAAAGAACAATTAGAAAGAAGTGAAAACCATGCAACAAATGCAAAGGGAAGAATGTGAACTATGCTATATGCTATACTACATGCATGAAAGATTAAAATGACTATGGTTAAATCCTAGCTAGCAAGTAAATGGTTATGTGATTTGATTGAGTTATATGGTTAATATGCATATGCTAGGATAAGATGTGGGTGACACATTTGGCAAAGTGAAGGTTGCTAATGCTCATGTGATTTGTTGATTTATATAGTTGATATGAAATATGGTCAGTTGGAAATTTAAGGTATGATGTGGGTGGCACGTTTGATGCAATTTCCAAGGCATGGTTTAAATGAATTGTTGGTAGATTAATGACTAGTGTGTACTATTGAATTAAATTGACTGCGGGTGGAGGCGACGTGCATTTACTGCACATCACCCTTACTCCTTCCGTTGGCCGCCACCCTAGTCGAGCTATTGTTCAACCTTGTTGTTGTGGTTATGCTCTGATTTCTTAGAAGAGAGGAACCCCTCGACCAACCCACGTTTTAAGGTGTTCAATTATAGGTATGTCTTTTTTGGCCATTCATGAGTCTGCTCTAGTTATGAAATGATTGTTGGATCGGGTGTATTTCTTTGTTCTTTCCTTAAGTATTACAACTGTGTAAAATTGTGATTTTGGAATGAAGCGTTGATGGTTATTTCTGCAATAATTTTGAATTCATAGTGTTATTGATCATCCTGGGTGTTAGCAGCCATAAGAGCTCTATGTTACCCTTGTTGGTTTAGTTGGAGGGTTTTTTTTTGGTCTAGCGTGGCTGGCTATCTTCACGCATTCGTATCGCTATGTCCAGTCTTTGGCTTTTATGGGGTTTAATGTTTGGAAGCTCTCTATGTCACTACATCTCGAGCAATGGTTTGTTTCCACCACTAAAGGTTACACAATGGGTTATTTTGTTCCTTCTCGGCCCTGTCTTCACTTCAACATTGTGATTGTTTGATTGAGAACCACGAGGGTTATACCCTGTGTGTGTTAAGTATCATTACTGGTCGAGTTGGAGCCTCGCTCCTCTATTATGCCCCTCCTGTTACGAGATTTGTTACCTATCCACGAATAAGTGGTGGTTCTCTCTGTGTATGCACAATTGGTCTCATAGGTTCTCACCAATGAAGGGATTTGGCTCTAGCTTTTTCTATGTTGGTCACAGAGCAAACCCTTAACTCCACAGGCCCGAGAGTTAATAAAGAAGACTAGCATGGTCCGTTGGGTTTTCCACTTGCTTATTGTTGGATGGTTGTGTGTTTTCAAAAAAATTGGGTATAGACTCGCCCATTTGGTCTTATGATGGTCGTGTTGGTTTGATATGTAGTCACTAGCTGTGTTATTAAAATAATAACTCTGCATTGTTAATTGGGTAGTCCAGATACACAATCGCTCTCCTTGTGTTTGATAACCCGGTATTGTTTATTTAAGAAGGTCACAGCCTCAGTCCATGTCAATGTGTGGGTATGAGTGGTTGCCACAACATGTTTGGTTTATTGGTTGATTGGTTGATTGGTTGATACACAGTCAGAGTATTTTTGCACTAAGGATTATTTGGATGTTTAACTTGGCATTGGTTACAATTGCTAATTGATGCTCGTGCATACTGCATTTGTGTGTGTGGTGTTTCTACACAACAAGGGAGTCCTTGGGGAGTGGAAAATACCATTTGATGTTTAGAAAGGAGGGCTTGGAGGTCTTGCGACACTGGGGGTGTCTCTATTGCTTGTATGGCATGGAGTTGGGCAATGACACCAGAATGACCTTTTTTGAGCAGCTTTTCCATGCGATGGGAACTAATGACCTCAGGTGAACCAACAGTGGTGCCTTGGAATTTATATTGGTGGCCTTCCTGGTCGAATTGCATGGTTAATGCCTTAAAATCCATGAGAATGGGACCCAGAGTTCTTAGCCAGTCTGCACCCAACACAATGTCACAACCACCCATGTTGATAGCAAACATATGGGATTTTAGGTGGTAGTCACCGATTTGGAGATGCGCATTTTCACAGTGCCCTCCACATTTCATGGAACCACCATTGGCAATCATGATTTGGAAATTGTTGACGACATTGATGTAGAAATGAGTTTCTTGGGAAATGCGACGATGAATAAAATTATGGGTGCTTCCACTATCAACCAGAATGATGAACTTCTGATGCTTGATGTAACCGATTAACTTGAGGGTTTGGGGACTGGAGAAGCCAGTGAGAGCATTGAGGGAAATGGTTGGTTCCACTTCGGGAGGGTCTGAGGGAGGGGTTATGTTAGTGATTTCAGGTGACTCAGACACAAGGGGAGTTTCAACATCCTCTTCTAAAATATCCTCAGAGATGGCCATAAAAATCTTTTGTTCCTTACATTTGTGGCCCTGGAAATATTTGTGATCACAATTATAACAAAGGCCTTTGAGTTGGCGTTCATCCATTTCAGCCCTGGTCAATTTTTGGATCTTTAATGGGGTTGAGGGAGTAGTGGGATTTACAGGTTTAGGGCAAGGGATAAAGGAGGGTTTTCGGTTTTGAGAGGATACAACCTGTTGTGCTTCTTTTTCTCTTTTAGTATCCTCCACCCAAATCGAGGGTCGAGCCATGAGGACATGGGACCGAATTTCATCTTTGAGGCCACTGATAAAACACTCTCGAAAGAAAGCATCAGTCATGCCCTCTGTGCAAAAAGCCAGGCGCTCAAAGGCAACTATGAAGTCTTCTACTGTTCCTAATTGTTTCAACTTTGTCAAATGACCCAAATGGTTGGTGTCTGTGTCAAAGCATTCATAAAGCTTAGTCACAAATTGGGTCCAAGCAATATACCCTTGATGAGAAATCTTTCTCCATTGCCACCATTTCCAACGTTCTTGATATAGATGGAGAAAACCATACCAGAGTTTGGCCAAGTCATCTGTAATGCCGTATAAAGAGAAATAATGTTCCATTTGGGTTACCCAACTAGTGGGGTCTGATCCATCAAATTTGGTCACATCCACCCGCGGAAGGTGTAGCTCATGTTGAAAGTGATGGGGTTGAAAGGTATGGGAATGGGAGGAATGTTCACCTTCAGTCTTTGGAGGTGCGTCAAAGAAAGGGTCATCTGTAGGGATCTTCAGTTTGGTGCAGAGTGATGCAAAGATAGATTCAAGCTGGGTGGTCAGTTCTTGTTTGACTTCCTCCATTGAGGACTGCATGGTTGCATTTATGGTTATATTAATGGATGTATCGATAGAGACAACAGTAGCACTAAGTTGTTTCAGTTCTTTTTGGGTCTCGAGGAAATCAGATTGCAAGGTGTTGAAGTGAGCTTCCAGGTCTTGGCTATGGGTATGGGCCATGAGGATGGGTGAACTGAAAAGGGGTGGGTGAGGTCAAAAATTTTGCCAAAAATTGATATGGATGAATGTGATAAGGGTGAAGAGATGAATCCAATGTAATAGGTCTCAAATAATGGTGAAAAAAATTCCAGACTTTTTTTTTACACCTGCGGAGTTATATTCCGGTCTTAAGAATACTGCAACGATGAAATATCCAAATGCTTAACCAAAAAGAAATGTGTATTTACTTGGCAATCCTAACACAGTTGCACGACAATAGATCTTGATTGTTTTAATTTGTTTATGTTTATGTCCCGCAAGGATTAGGTATTCAAGGGTTCTGTAGACAAGGGTTTGCCCTGTGCTATAACTCTCTGATATACATGTGGGGTCCAACAGTAGTACTCGACCCAATATCTCAGAGTACTAACTAAGGAGGATAGACCGTACCCTTATCCCTACTACCCGACTACCCAGGTACTAGAGAGTATCTTCCCGAGTGTTGTTCTCGGTGGCACTATAGCAGTCAGGCGGCCGATCGGTTTATCTAAAGAGGGCTTTAGGAAATCTAGGCCAATCCGTACACATGTGCTTTCTAATGTGCTACCACTCAAAGGGGTACCAACAGGGGTTACAAGGGTGTCCAACATATGTGCGCTTAAGAACCACTTGTATTTCCTGCATGTATGCATCCCTCAACCGCGGGTTTATGCACGTAATAACAGATCTTTGTGGCTTAAAGATGCCAGAATATGTCTCTACCCTGAAAAAAAATTCCCACAATTTATGCCAAGGAAAGTGCTCTGATACCACTTGTAATATACCAGATATAAAAAGTATGCAGAATAGAAATAAAATGCTAGAAATGGCATAATAATAGTAATATAACCAGCATAATATCCACAATAACACATAAATGATATAAGAGCAACAATAGAAATAACACTTTGATTCAGAAAGCAATGTTCATGGGCCTCTTTGAGGGGGAAACCTCCAGTCGAGCAACACTCTGTTACAATAATCTCCAAGCTAGGGTTTTCATACCCTCGACCCTTATTTATACTAAATATGTCTATCAAGAAAATCATCTAGAGGAAGATCCTTCTAGAAGCGGAAGCTTCTATTAGGTCTTCTTACATCCACCTTATTCTATTTTATTGAAAGGCCTTATTGATATTGACCTTTATTACATCCGAATATATTGATCTACCTATGTGTGGGTTAGGACCCTAACAGTGTGTCTGGTCTTTGTTCACCATCAAAGACCAGACATGATCGTTTTGTTCTCCCAGGGGGCTACCAAATTTATCCAGAAGTAGTCACACTGAAACAACGGAGCTGAGACAGTGGAGTTTCCAGGTGCAAGCACAATCTTCAATGGTTATGATACTTGATGCACCTTCAGAATCAGAAGCTTGTTGTCGTTCTCCCAGGGAAGATATCTTCACTTTCATCCCTGGCAACGATGCTAGAAATGTTAGCACTGGAAATCACCTCCTGATTGCAAGGGAGATAAGCCCAATACCCATCAATGTTTGGGGTGGATGTTGGTTTAAAAGTGGATGGTCGATGGCCAAAACTCATCCACATGAAATATGTTCAACACATAACTAGACAGGAAATGCACAGGGAAGTGAGGGCCACATTAACTTTAGTCAGTAAATTGAGTTAAAATGAGAGAAGAGGGAAGAATTAGGAGAAATGGAAAAGGAGAATGCTCTATGCATTAGGTCTTCTAGCAGCTCAGAGAAGAAAACCCAAGCTCAAGAGCACTCTTGAGCTCAAATTCAGACATCGAAATATGTCTACAAGGGACACAGTTACAACTATAGTATTATCAAACCTCCATCATCCTACAACTGCAACAAATCGACTGGATCCTCCATGCTCGAGGCATTCAATGTGAGAAGGAAATAGATACACATGGAAATGAATAAAACTGACCACGATATCGCTATAATCAAACCTCCATTACAATAGTATAACAATCCTCGACTGGATCATCCATGCCCGAGTGTTTTAAACAACTTTACAGACAAAATGAAAGAGAAAGGAAGCTGACTTCTATTAACATGAAAGTCTCAAATCGATTATATAACCAAAGAATATCTCTAGCAGAACAAAGTTACAAATTAGGAGCTCTTCTCAACCAAAGACCTTTTCAAAATCCCATAACTCCACATATATACTCAAAATAATTTGCCATCCTTAGCAGAGGTGTGCTTGAACATTTTCATTCAAGGATCGATGTCTGCATCTTCTTCTGTCAGTCTGTACCTGCATTCTCCAGTAAGATGAGAGCTTAGATCTGTATGGGACCTACAGAAAAACCCCCTTGTAGGGGTACCACGGGCTGACGATCCGCCTCCACTGCCAGCTCTTCCATGCTTTTCATTTATGGGGTGAGGTGAGGCTTCAACCACATCCCCCTACTTTCATTTACTTCTTCATCGAGATCAGAATGAGGCTGAGTCAATTTGGCACCTAGAGAACGTGGTGACCCCTTCTGCAACAACATCGTCGTTTTGGCCCTGGGCGTAGCTCACATGAACTCTACACCTTTACCTACATACGACCTTGGGCCATGACCCAATGCTTATCCCCTATGAAATTTTGGCATTTCGCATTTCAGGAGTCTTCACTCCACTTGATTCTCAATATCCCAGTGCTCGAACTAGCGAAATGGCCTCTCTCAGATTGACGGTCGGATATGCTATGCATCTGACATCCACAATTGCATCCCGGAAACTCTAGTCACCAACCGATAAACAAGTGATTACTCTTATTTGTGGCCCCAATTTTCTATATGACCTCGGGCCATGACCTGGGGCTTTGTCCCCGAATGTTTTTGGGACTTCTCTTTTCAGGGAATCGGGGCGCTGCTTCTTGTCAAACCTAATATTTGCGAAACCGCAATTTCTGGATTTAACGTTTTGCGAACTTGGATCGTGCTCCACTCTAAAACCCTGACTTGCAAAATTACGAATTCGCTAATATGTTTCCACATGCCCCTCCGGTTTGGACGACCTAGATATTCTTTGCAGTTCAGGACTCGGGGGTTTCGCGCCTTCCTCACTTCAAAATTCTCGAAGTGGCATTCTCCGCAGTCCTGATATGTGCGCGCCTTAGCACAACATGCCCCAACTTTGGATGAAACACAATTGTGGGTTTTTTAAGCCCCCTTATTTCGCATTTGGTCATCCAATGGCCATATCCTAAGGGAAAAAAACCCCCTACAAGAATATGTGATAACACATACCATGCTTTGGGTGCTTGTTTTAGTCCATAGAGTGCTTTCTTTAGTTTACAAACATAGTCTCCTTTGTTAGTTAATTGAAATCCTTCTAGTTGCTCAATATAGACTTCCTATTCTAAGTTTCCATTCAGAAATGCTGACTTGAAATCCATCTGGTATACTTTCAATTTTTTGTAGCTGGCAAAGGCTAAGAACATCCTAATTGCCTCTAATCTGGCCACAGGTGAAAATGTTTCTTCAAAGTCTACCCCTTCAACTTGAGCATACCCTTTACATACCAATCTAGCTTTGTTCCTGATTACTTTCCCATTCTCATTCACTTTGTTTTTAAACACCCATTTAGTTCCAATGAAATTCTTATTTTTTGGTCTTGGAACCAGTTCCCAATTTGATTTTTTTCAATCTGGTCCAATTCTTTATTCATAGCATTGACCCAATTCTCATATTTGCATGCCTCTTTGATTGAGCTGGGCTCAATATGTGACAAAAGTGCTATTTATTTTTTATATAACAATTGTCTTCTTGTCTGCACTCCATTGCTTTTATTTCCAATAATCAGGTCTTCAAGATGATTCTTTTGAGTTATTCTTGAGGGTGTCTTTGTGTCTCTTCTTGGGGATTCTTATCTTATCTCTTATTCTCGAATAACTTCCTCATATTCACTGGTATCCATTTAATCCTCTTTCATATCTTCCTTTTCTTCTTTATTCTCTTCTTCTTCTTTTGCTTGTGTAACTGACTCATCATCATCTTCATCTTCATTGTCAAGTATGATCTCTTGATGTTTGATCTTTATTGTTTTTAAATCATCTACCTTAACATATGCACTCTCAACAATATTATGTAATCTAAGATTGTAGCATATGTATGCTTTCTTGGTAGAATCATATCCAAGAAAGATACCTTCATAAGATTTGGCATCAAATTTTTCAAGATTCTCCTCAAGCCTTTTGATGTAACACTTACTTACAAACACCTTGAATTATTTTACCGAAAGATCTCTCCCAAACCATAGTTCATAAGGAGTCTTATTACTATTTATCCTTAGATGACCTCTGTTTAATATGTATAATGTTGTGATTATAGCTTCCCTCCAATATCCATCAGATAATCTTGCTTCATTGAGCATAGTCCTTCCAGCCTCCTGGACTGTTCTATTCCTCCTCTCAATAATCCCATTTTGCTGAGGTGTTCTGGCTGCAGATAATTGTCTCTTAATTCCATGATTTTCACAGAAGAGGTCAAACTCTTTTGAGGTGAACTCACCACCATTGTCCGATCTAAGACATTTGATTTTTTTATCTGTTTCATTTTCAACAAGGGTCTTAAAATCTTTGAATTTGTTAAATGCTTCTGATTTTTCCTTGAGAAAACAAACCGAAGCCATTCTAGTAAAATCATCAATGAATAGCATAAAGTAGGACTCTCCTTTCAAAATTTTGGTCCTTGTAGGTCAACAGAGGTTGGTGTGAACAATCTCTAAATGTTTTGAGGTTGCGTATTCTTTTGTTTTGAACCTTATTCTAGTTTGCTTCCCTAGTTTACAATGTCTACACATAGGGTTTGAGGGTTTTGTGATCGTTGGCAAGTTTCTTACTACCCCAAGATTGTTGAATTTCACTAAATTGTCAAAGTTAATGTGCCCCAACCTTCTATGCCACAACCAAATTTCATACACTAAATTTATATGACACTTCTCATTCAATTTTTATTTAGTATATATACATTCTCAGGAGTTCTAGGAGCAGTACCAACCAATTTCCTTGAGTCCTTTTTCATAATCTCACATTTATGGGAATCAAAGATGAAAATGTGCCCCTGGTCACAGGTTTGGTTGGCACTTAATAGGATAGGTTTCAGTTTTTCAACAAGTAACACATTCTTGGCTTTGTCTTTTCCCAAATTCACAATGTCTTTCCCAAGTATGTTACCTGAAGTATTGTCACCAAATGTAACTTTACCCTTTTTTTTTTATTTAAGTTCAAAAACTTGTCCTTATTTCCTATCATGTGTTTTGAGTGACCACTGTCAACATACCAGAGATCTTCTTTATCTTGGGATTTCAAGGCAATAAGACATTACTCTTTTGATGTTTTTTCTTTCCAAAGATTCTTTTGCTCTGTAATAAACTTTGGATTTTCTGAGATTTCCATTAATCTGCAATTACTTGCTTTAGGTCCATAATTATGACATATGAAGCATTCTAAGTTCCCTTCTTGTAGAGGTGCAAAGGATTTATAATTTATGCTTTTAACTTGATCTATTGTTTGGTTATCTTTAAGGTTATAGTTCTTAACCCTCAAGTTTTTCCTTCCATATGCTCTACAATTCATAGCTTTGTGTCCGAAATTAGAGCATGCAAAGAAAGAACCAAAGAAAATGTGAGGATACCTGTTTTCATAAACCTTATTTGGTGTTGTCTTATATTCCTTCTTGATGGGTGGAAGTCATCCTCTGGGGTTCTAATCATTGCTTGTCTTTTCTTCATGTTTCTTCTTGAATGTACTGAGGAGAGCATCTACATAAGATTTTCAGTTAACTTGGTTTTCTTCTTGAGAATAACCTACTCCATTTTTGTTACTTGAATCCCTTTGTGTGTTAATAATCTTAT
>ML796575.1:72114-84539 GCA_009831015.1 Picea engelmannii
GACAAAATCAAGAAATGATAAAGTAAGGTGACAAAATCAAGAAGGAATATTTAAATGTTAAAGTATTGGAGAACTTTCTATTTATGGAAAGTGGTTAACCCTAAAATAAGGAAAATAGCTTAAGTGACCTAGAAATGGGTTAATTGACTTAAAAATGAGTTAAGTGACCTAAAGGATGAAAGTATAAATAAGATAGCAATGGTCTGTTGTAGATCATCATTTTTGTGGATCAATGGAGAGTTTCTTGTGGGAATATATTTTGGAGGATTGATGGAGAGCTTCTTGTGAGAGATTCTTGAGCATTTTTGGTGTGGAACACTTGAGGATATTGAATATCTATAGGTGACTGAGGTAACCAAGGATATATAAGCCGAAATGTTGAGGAAAGTGAAGAAAAGAAGGCCGAAATGCAAGGAAGGATAAATTCTTTTAATGGTGCTTTCTAAGGTATGTTATTTACAGGTCATCTCACCATTTTCGCTATAACTTTTTTTCTATAATGATTCAGATCCTGAAATTTATATGCAAGTGAGAAAACATATCCAAGTATCTTTGGTTAAAAATTCAGCTTGTGGGTCGTTGTATTTTGGGCGCTACACTCCATGGAAAATAGGGTTTTTGGCTAGTCCTGAAACTAGTCAAAATCAGGTGTTTCGGGTAAAAACGTCATAACTTCTTCATAACAAATCCCAATTCAATGAGACTAATTGTGTTGGTTAGATTACAGTCTGTAGTATGCTCTGTAAATGTTTCAGATCTATTCATCAAATATTTGGTGCGGGGCACACTCTACAAGGTCGTTCTTTAGAATAAGCCAGAATTCAGCAAGGTATGTCATTTTTGCTATAACTCCTTTTCTGAGAGGTTCCAAGTAGTGCCACTTGGAGAAATTGCATAAAACACACTGAAGAACATTTTGTATCAGTTTCATATCTCTATTCAGTACAGGTACAAAGTTATGATTATTTCAATTTAGGGTTCTTGACTAATCCAAAACTAGTCATGGTTGAGACAAGCAGTTGATGAGTTGACACATACATGAGGTGTATAGTTGATGATGTTGGTACATATTGATGATTCATTGTTGATGAGTAGTTGACACATGATTGGTATATACTTGGTACATGGTTGGATGCACTTGGTTATGGTACAGGTTGATTACAGGTTGTTTTGCACAGGTTGGTGCATGGTTGATGCTCTTGTTTATGGTACAGATTGATATTTGTTGAGGATTGTTGCCTCATCTCAGTTGGTGCTGAGAATGCAAGTCGAGTCTTGCATATAGAGCTGGTGCTCTTGTAGAGTTGTACTCTATTCAATTGTTGTTGATAAACCCCAAGGATTGTAGTCTGTAATAAAAAGAAAATTGTACATACATCTTTTGTTCTTTGTGTTCATTGTGGTGATGACTTGTTGATGATATATTGTTGATATATGTTGCTGATATGTGCACACATCTAACTGGTTATAAATGACAACAATGGTTAATGAATAAATGTTGAATGTTAATTGATGAGTTTTTGTGCAAGAGGGAAGTTTTGGGAAAAAGAGCCCCACACTCATTCACCCCCCCTCTAAGTGTGGTAGGTGTCTCCAAAAATTCATCCATGGTGAGTTGATCTAGATTCTCTCAATCTTCAAGAGTGGATACTTTAGGATTATACAACATAGGTAGTGTTTTTAGTATCTTTTCAACTAACTCATTGCCTGACACTTCTACTCCCAAACCTTTGATTGCATCAACAATATTATCAAGTCTTTCGAAGTACTATAAGATATTTTCTTCATCCTTGATTTTTAGACCTTCATATTGTACTTTGAGAGTTTGAAGTTTGGTGGCCCTCTTTACCTTGGAATATTCTGCATATATAGTTTCCAATTTATCCCAGAGTTGTTTTGCATTTTTACAGTTTAGTACTTTAGCAAGGATCTTCTTACTTAGTCCAAATTGTAGTGTGTTTAAAGCCTTTACATGTTCCCAAAATTTATTTTTATCTTCTGATTCTATGGGAGTGACTTTTGGAACATCATAACCTTTTTCAACTAATGTCCATACTTCCAGTCCAATGGACATCAGATATATTTTCATTCTAACACTCCATAAAACATAGGCTTCACCATCAAATAAGGGGACTTTTAATGACATCTTCAACTGCTGATCCATTATGATGTATGTTTCTCTTCGAGTGATTTAAACCTTTAGTGAAGAGACTCTCTCTGATACCAATTGAAGTATCAGATCCTGTCACTAAGAGGGGGGGTCAATCAGTCACACAATAATTTTATCAACTTTTTACTTTTGTCAATGCAAACAAATTTGAACACAATGTTTTATCGTGGAACCCAATTAGGAAAACCACAAACACTTTTCTATTAATTGCAAAATTCTATTTTACAAGTTACAATAGAAGGAAGATGTTCTTCCTCTTTAGATCAAAACCCACTGATCAGGATGCACCCACGCCCCTTCTTCACCAACTCCAACTGGTAGGAGGGTACAACCCCCTATTTAGTGAGCTACAACTGAAAAGGAAGCACCTACTCCCCTGCAGGCTCCAACCTACCCTTGCACCTCCCTACCACCCTTTGTTCATCGATATGGAAATATGATATGCGGTCCAATAATGGTCTTCTATATCAAACACTGGGTTTCATAGCTTCTGCTCTGTCTCCTTCTATTCTCGATCATCAATAATTCTTTGACAGACACATTTTTCTCATTCATATCTTAGCATACTGATACGTTTTTAAACTTTTCAACACAACTCTTCATAAAAAAACATGTTTGTTCATTTAATATTACATAACCCTTGTTTTAAGTAACACAGTCATCAACGTGACTTTTCATAACCACACATCTCTTTGATCTATATCTCAAATCTAATGACTGTGTTAATGTGTAATGAATTTTTTTAACAAACATCAAAATACACCCTTAAATCGATGCTTTCAAGATTTAACCATTATTATTTTAATATCAGTTATGAATTGTAGTTATCACACCAGGGATTTCATCGAATAATGTGATGTTTATTTGAGTCACTATCTTCGTGTTTGTGTTTTGCAAGTCTTTAGCTAGTTTTTGCGAAACACCACAATTTGCAGTATGCCAAAAAATTCGACAATAATAGTGGTCTCAACATCCGAACGTTTATTCACTTGGTAGCGAACTTGGTGATCCTCCAAATTGTGCGCTATGCCAAGGACTCCGATAAAATTGGCAGTCTCACCACCAACTGAAATAATGAATGATCCTAAGCCCACGATCAGTCATATGACCGTCACGCTAACAGTGTAAACAATATTTATCCAATGGACGAGATCATCTCCTCGGTAGATCAACGTTTGTTATCGCTTCTTCCAAAAGGTAAGGGGCCTGATAGGTCATCCCGGGCTCCCTGTTGGTGATCTTCTTTGTGAAGTCCAAGCACGTAGAGACCCCGCCATACCTTTTCATTACGCGTCGAATAGTTGTAGTGGCGTCGGTGTATATAAACCCACATAAAACTTTTCACACTTTCAATGTGGGATACATCCCACTAAATGAGTTAATTAGCACCATCGATCACTTGATCGGATGGTTGTTGAGTCTTCCCAATCAACACTTCATCCTTATTCTTCTGTGGCCCAAATGTATTAACCACAATGTCTGGTTTCTCTTCAATAACAGGCTCCCATCGACTCTTAAAGTGCTTCCCCTGATTGCGTTCAGGTTTTTGTACTGATGCCACAATTATAGTGCTCTGCACATTTCTTGCCATTGAAGACAAAAGATGACTACTCTTGCCTGGGTTCAGAAAACTGTATAATAACTTGTAGGCTGCAAATTCGTGACGACAACATTGTTGATGTTTAAAATCGTCAATGAATTTTTTCCCGCAAAGTGTTGCTAAAACCTATTATTATAAAAGCTAAATAATACTAGTAGGTGGGAACCCTTTGTAGATTGGAGATCAGGTCGGCTCCTTATTTGATGTTGTACTGATGTTCAACATTGCTTACATGGTTGGTGAGATCTTGCTTTTTTTTACTATGGATTGGGCTTATGAAGTATTGGTTATTTATGTTACTACGACCTATGATATTCATTGATACCATTGCTATCTGTTCTTGGGACACATGCACAACAGACATGTTAGTACAAATTCATAAAGAACAATTAGAAAGAAGTGAAAACCATGCAACAAATGCAAAGGGAAGAATGTGAACTATGTTATATGCTATACTACATGCATGAAAGATTAAAATGACTATGGTTAAATCCTAGCTAGCGAGTAAATGGTTATGTGATTTGATTGAGTTATATGGTTAATATGCATATGCTAGGATAAGATGTGGGTGGAACATTTGGCAAAGTGAAGGTTGCTAATGCTCATGTGATTTGTTGATTTATATAGTTGATATGCAATATGGTCAGTTGGAAATTTAAGGTATGATGTGGGTGGCACGTTTGATGCAATTTCCAAGGCATGGTTTAAATGAATTGTTGGTAGATTAATGACTAGCGTGTATTATTTAATTAAATTGACTGCAGGTGGAGGTGACGTGCATTTACTACACATTACCCTTACTCCTTCCATTGGCCGCCACCCTAGTCAGGCTATTGTTCAACCTTGTTGTTGTGGTTATGCTATGATTTCTTAGAAGAGAGGAACCGCTCGACCAACCCGCGTTTTAAGGTGTTCAATTACAGGTATGTCTTTTTTGGCCATTCATGAGTCTGCTCTGGTTATGAAATGATTGTTGGCTCGGGTGTATTGGTTTGTTCTTTCCTTAAGTATTTCAACTGTGTAAAATTGTGATTTTGGAATGAAGCGTTGATGGTTATTTCTGCAATAATTTTGAATTCATAGTGTTATTGATCATCCTAGGTGTTAGCAGCCATAAGAGCTCTATGTTACCCTTGCTGGTTTAGTTGGATGGTTTTTGTTTGGTCTGGGGTGGCTGGCTGTCCTCACGCATTCGTATCGCTATGTCCAGTCTTTGGCTTTTATGGGGTTTACTGTTTGGAAGCTCTCTATGTCACTACATCTCGAGCAATGATTTGTTTCCACCACTAAAGGTTACACTGGGTTATTTTGTTCCTTCTCGGCCCTGTCTTCACTTCAACGTTGTGGTTGTTTGATTGAGAACCACGAGGGTTATACCCTGTGTGTGTTAAGTATAATTATTGGCCGAGTTGGAGCCTCGCTCCTCTGTTATGCCCCTCCTGTTACATGATTTGTTACCTATCCATGAATAAGTGGTGGTTCTCTCTGTGTATGCATCGTTGGTCTCGGAGGTTCTCACCATTGAAGGGATTTGGCTCTAGCTTTTCCTGTGTTGGTCACAGAGCAAACCCTTAACTCCACAGGTCTGAGAGTTAATAAAGAAGACTAGCATGGTCCGTTGGGTTTTCCACTTGGTTATTGTTGGATGGTTGTGTGTTTTCGAAAAAATTGGGTACAGACTTGCCCAGTTTGTCTTATGATGGTCATGTTGGTTTGATATGTAGTCACTACCTGTGTTATTAAAATAATAACTTTGCATTGTTAATTGGGCAGTCCAGATACACAATTGCTCTCCTTGCGTTTGATAACCCGGTAGTGTTTATTTAAGGTCACAACCTCGCTCCATGTCGATGTGTGGGTATGCGTGGTTGCCACAACATGTTTGGTTTATTGGTTGATTGGTTGATTGGTTGATACACAGTCAAAATATTTGTGCACTAAGTATTATTTGGATGTTTAACTTGGCATTGGTTACAATTTCTAATTGATGCTTGTGTATATTGCATTTGTGTGTGTGGTGTTTCTACACAACGAGGGAGTCCTTGGGGAGTGGAAAATACCATTTGATGTTTATAAAGGAGGGCTTGGAGGTCTTGCGGCACCGGGGGTGTCTCTGTTGCTTGTATGGCATGGAGTTGGGCAATGACACTAGAATGACCTTTTTTGAGCAACTTTTCCATGCGATGGGAACTAATGACCTCAGGTGAACCAACAGTGATGCCTTGGAATTTATATTGGTGGCCTTCCTCGTCGAATTGCATGGTTAATGCCTTAAAATCCATGAGAATGGGACCCAGAGTTCTTAGCCAGTCTGCACCCAACACAATGTCACAACCACCCATGTCAATAGCAAACACATGGGATTTTAGGTGGTAGTCACTGATTTGGAAATGCACATTTTCACAGTGCCCTCCACATTGCATGGAACCACCATTGGCTATCATGATTTGGAAATTGTTGACGACATGGATGTAGCAATGAGTTTCTTGGGAAATGGGGCGATGAATAAAATTATGGGTGCTTCCACTATCAACCAGAATGATGACCTTCTGATGCTTGATGTAACCGATTAACTTGAGGGTTTGGGGAGCGGAGAAGCCAGTTAGAGCATTGAGGGAAATGGTCGGTTCCAATTCGGGAGGGTCTAAGGGAGGGGTTATGTCAGTGATTTCAGGTGAATTAGACACAAGGGGAGTTTCAACATCCTCTTCCGAAATATCCTCAGAGATGGCCCTACTCTGATTCCCCACCATTATTTCGCTTTTCACTAATTACAACCCCATCGCCTTCCCACATTCATTTTTCACTCCCTGTTCTAAAATTGATTACAATCAAGAAAATTATGTGTTAAAGAAGTTTGGCAGTAGCAGTGTCTTGGTTGAATTACAATGATGTTTTCTTGGTTACAATTGATTGTTGTTGTATTTGAGAAATAATTGTCCCCCCCCCAATCATATCATGTTTCTCTCAAAACAAACCCCTCACATATCCCATGATCCTCTATTCACCCCTTGCTCATTGATAAACAGTAAAACAATTTGTATGGATTGGATTGCATGATTCTGATACATTGTTGAGCCAAATCTATTTCATTTTTTAAAGATTTGTCATGTATGGTTATTTAAAAGACTATTTTCTAATCAATCATGCATGCAGGAATGATTTTTTTCAGCCGAGGTAGCCATGGCCGAGGAAGCAGAGGGAGAGGTAATTGGAACAGGGGCCCAAGAAGGCCCAAGTTCTCCATACATTTTGATGTTGATTCACAAGATCTTGGCCAAATGTTTCAGGCCATATTTTGTTGGAGTTACTTCACACACACCTAGGATTTATTTTTTATAAGGTTTTTCCTTGTTTATTAGTCATAATCCAATATCCTATATTTTAGGGGAGAATATTCCACTTGAAAAATATTATTTTTCAGTTGACACTTTAGTTTGACTAGTTGAGTTGAGTTTAGATGCTAGCATTGGTTTTTTCACCATGCAACATTGGGATCTATTGGTTTGGATTGCATGATTCTGATACATTGCTGAGCCAAATCTATTTCATTTTTTAAGAGTTGTCATGTATGGTTATTTAAAAGACTATTTTCTAATCAATCACACATGCACGATTGATTTTTTTCAGCCGAGGTAGTCATGGCCGAGGAAACAAAGGGAGAGGTAATTGGAACAGGGACCCAAGAAGGCCCAGGTTCTCCATACATTTTGATGTTGATTCACAGGAGCTTGGCCAATTGTTTCAAGCCGAATTTTGTTGGAGTTACTTCACACACACCTAGGATTTATTTTTTATAAGGTTTTTCCTTGTTTATTAGTCATAATTAGTCATTATCCAGTATCCTATATTTTAGGGGAGAACATTCCACTTGAAAAATATTCTCTTTCAGTTGACACTTTAGTTTGACTAGTTGAGTTGAGTTTAGATGCTGCATTGGTTTTGTCACCATGCAACATTGGGATTATCACCATATAATGCACACTTGCCTTGGGATCATCACCAAACTGGCGTGTTACTCTTGATTTCCTGAGTTAAATCCTCACTACTCTCTGTTCAGTCAATTAACTGAAGACTAGTTGACTAGTTAACTCAACTATGGGGCAGTTTACTCCCGTAATTGCCTGAGAGACTAGACCACGTGGCAGTTCACTCCTGTAACTAATGGTGTGTTTCCAGATCACTCTAGACCACCACTATGGCATATTAGTTACTCATGTATGTTAGAACCCTATATAATAGGGAATCAGTGTTCTGAATACTATTCATTTATTTCAGGCATATGTTTTCGCTCGCGACGCATGGCGAAAACGGCGGAAAGCGCCCGACACTGTCCAAGTATAAGATGGATGCTTTCACGCGAACTTCAAAGCAAGTTTGGTACATTTTTGGCAAAAAAAAGGTGGATTGGTTTGAAAGGGTAAAAGTCTAATTCTGGTGGGCAAAGACAAAATTGTTTTGTTCGCATAAATTTGGTGAATTTGGAAAAAATTCAAAATGGCCCCTCGGCCTTGCTTTTATGCAGAAGTTTTATAAATTAATTAACCAAAGTTTCACCAAAAAGACTACATTGGCCTATAGCCAAATCTCCTAGTGCTCGACACAAAGGGATAAGCGCCACTTCACGTACCATACGCAAACGCACAAGTCAGCGCCAAAACCAACACCTAACCCCAAAGCCCATACCTCGGGCTCACTTCATCGGTATAACACCTGTCTCTTGGCTCATATAAATGCATGAAGTTCGGTTAACCGCCTGCATGTGGGACTATTTCCCAAAAACTTCAAAATAAAAACACCCAGTCGCCATGTGCGCCCAGCTGTCACCAGGGTTTATGTGTCAAATTTTGGCCAGGCAACAACATCTGTTGCTAATATCCATGAGCCTGTTTTCCTCCTGCCTCAGACGCATGCATTCGATTTCAAGCCCCGACCTTACATGGGTCCCTTGGCCGACGAGATATTGAAGAAGAGGAAACAGTTCCTCGGTCCTTCCAATTATTATTTCTATGATAAACCCTCGAATATTGTTGAAGGAGCAAGGTGCGGAAGCCATGTTCGCAGATCTTGGACATTCTAACAAGACCTCTATTCAGCGGTAGGGAAATGCATCTGGTGGAGCAGCTGATTCGGCCACTGGGAACCCCACAGATGGCCTCCTTATGCACTGTTTATCCTTCCCTGATCATCACATATGCCGGACAAACAACATATCGTATCAAGCACCCTTTCGATCATGCTGACGGATTTTACAAATTCGTATCAAAGGCTGTCTACTGGTCCATGTTTGTAGTTTCCACGCTCTCAGCTATTACCGCAAGTCAAGCATTAATATCAGCTTCCTTTCTATGATCAAGCTATCTGTAACTTTGGATTATTTTCCCCGTGTGAAGCTGGTTCACACATCACAATAAAAAGAAGGCCAAAGTTACTGTCCTGAAATCAACTACATTCTCCTGTTTATTTTTGGGTTTCAGAGCGGAATTCAAGTTGGGAATGCTTTTGGCGTTGTGGCGATTATGGTGATGCTGATTACAACTGTGTTATTGACACTGGTTATGATCATTGTTTGGAAATCTCCTTTACCAGTTGTGCTTGTGTTCTTCACTTTCTTTTCTATTACGGAAGGGATATATGTTTCTTCTGTGCTTACTAAAGCTCCACATGGAGGTTGGTTTCCTTTAGCAGTTTCTGTTGTACTTGATGTTATAATGTTTAGTTGGAATCGTAGAAGACAGAAGAAAATTGAGTATGAAGTGACCAACAACATAGTTTCGGGCAGCCTGGGTTATCTTCCATCTGTTCAAGAGAATATAAGCGACCTGGAAAATGCTAAAAAGCTAGGTTAGTTCATGTTCTGGGAAAAGCCCTGTTCAGGATCGGAAAAAGTATTGGTTGGTTTGACTATCAAAGTTTTACACACAAACTGCAGATATTCAATGGCTGTTCAAATATTCATGATCTTGATTGGGGGTTAGAGATTGCGTTCTACAACCATATAGGCATAGGCAATGTTGTTAAGGTGCAAACAGGGAACCCGTCTTCGACGGTGATCAACATATTTGGGTGACAATAGCACAAATGGCAGAACAGTTAGACAGGGCAGACTGAGGACATCAGTCCTTTTAAGGATGGAATTCTAAGGCTTGTTTCTATGAATGGAGGAAAGTTACCCTGGCCATCTGGCATGATAGAGCTTTTCGATTCATATGTGGGTTGGATGAAGGCTCCTCACAAGATGATTCTCAAACACAAGTGTTGAGGCGGTTATCAAATTTCTGCAAGATAATGCATATGACCCTGGGTTTTGGCCAATTTCTTGAGGATAAATCAGTTTATTGTTTTGCATTTTTCACAACTGACCTTGTGCACCATTCATCTTAGATTTGGGACATATTATGTTCCTCGTTCCTGCAAATTTTTCATTTGATTTCCTGCAGTTTTAGATTGCTATGGGTTTTGTACCTAGTTTCCCTCAGTTCTGGAATCCATGTCAAAATATTGAATGATAGACCTGATTTCACGAGTAGTATTCTCATCTTAACTGGATAGTGATGATGGTGGCAGCCTTTGAAACGTAAATTCCTGCCTCTTTGCATGCAAATGGCTTCTGTCATGAGGCACGCCTCGCCAAGAAGGATTCGACCCGATATATACTCATTTTCAGCTTCTGATATCCAGGCATCAACATTGAGCAGTATTTGGAGAGGATTTTCGAGTATGTGCACTGTAGTCCCTCTGTTAATGTAGTTGCATATGCACATATCGACCACTTGATTCAACTCAATTCAGGGTTTCGGATTACTTCTCAGAATGTACACAGAATTATGATCACTAGTGTGATGGTTGCTTCCAAGTTTCTTGATGATATGAACTACAACAATGCATATTATGCAAAAGTAACTGTTGAAGACAGAACGAACACTCTAAACAGGGAACCGGACTTCAAATCGATGTCCACATAACACTCTAAACAGGGAACCGGACTTCAAATTGATGTCCACATATCCAGGGGCAGTTAGAGCACGGGTGGCAAAGAAGTTAGAGCTCAGGTGGCAGCAGTTATACAGAGGTGGCAATTTTAATCTCATGAATGTCAAATGGGAGGGTTCCGAAAGTTAAAACCTCACATTCCCCACGTCATTTCCCACTAAACTACCCCCGGTCCCATCCCCCTACGTCATCCTCCATTAACCCATGCACACTCCCGCCCACCTAAACTCCCGCACATTTTCATATACCCCGCCCCCCATCCACCTACCATATAATTTAATCAACGCCCCAAATTAATTCTGCAGCCCCCCCCACCTTCCGAAATTTAACGAGGGGGGGGTCCAGAATTTGAAATAACCTTCATGCTGATCTGAACGGCCCGGATACGGAGATTTAAATCAACGACCCAGGTTCAATTCCGGACCCCCCCGAGCGGTCGACATTTAACGAGGGGGGGGGTCCAGAATATCGCTTTCCCGCCAAAAAAAACCACTTTCCCTCATTTTCACCATTTTTGCCTATTTTACCATGTCCTCTTCCAAGTCGATTTTTGAGCAAACGGAGGCGAATTTTAAAAATCCGAGAGAGGTTTTTTCTCAGCACGGGATGAGGAACAAAAACCTCTTTCAGTTTTTTCAACGGGGTCACGAGAAGAGAGCATCAAAGACATATTCAAAGCCTATTTTTCCAGATTTTCCATTTTCCGTTTCAGTCCCGATCTTTCAGGAGCCGTCACGGCCAGCTAGGGACGAATTCGGCGAAACCGAAAGAGATTTTTGTCCAGAACATGCCCATCTACAATAAACTCTCCCATTTTTTGCCCAGGTGTCATCATTGAAGAGAGAATCACGTCTGATAGGACCCCTGTTTCGCAGAAAAATTGTCCATTTTTCATGGCAGAAAACTCCGAATTTCGTGGGAGTGGTGGCTATTTTTGGCTGAGGCGGTTAAAACGACTTATGAAACTTGTTGGGATGATCTATCTTATTTATTGAGATGATTTGAATGTAAAAGGGTTGGATCTTCACGACCTGTGGCTATCAAGCTGTAACATTTTTGAAGAGATCTGTCATTAATGAAAGGAAGGCACTTTATAGGATTCCTGCGTATGTTCACTGGTGATGTGATTTTCTCAGTCAAATGTTTTCTTGCTTTGTAATCATCTTGTTTTTCTGAAACTAATCTTTAAGAGTAACGTATGTCTCAGGATTTATCTCTGATACCCTGTTTCCGATTCTAAAAGATTTAAATGTTTATCTTCTGATGTTTTCGATTAAGGAATTCTTGACTGCTTCTTAGTCGAATTTATCTTTCTCACCTTTTCTTTTGTCCATCATTTAAGCTGCAAAATATCCAGTGAGTATATCATCTCGCCCTGTGGAATTCATCTTTCCTCGTTTATGGCTATATTTCATTCCTAATTAATTACAGACCCCATAGCCCAATGGAGGAGTAGACTGTCTCAACCAATTCAAAAACACTTTGACAACAAAGCCCATTGTTTTCATTAACTAGCCTAATATCCCTTCAACAAATCTATATCATACAGAGAGATCCCTCTCTGAGTCTTGGAGGGCTAGATCCAAGACTCGAAGTGGTTTTGATGTTGCCTCTGTGTTTGCCTCACAGCCTTGGGCAAATTACAGAGTGCTAACAGAATGG
>ML796575.1:101832-119197 GCA_009831015.1 Picea engelmannii
GGGCATGGAGGATCCAATCGAGTTGTTGCAGTTGTAGGATGATGGAGGTTTGATAATACTATAGTTGTAACTTTGTCCCTTGTAGACATATTTCGATGTCTGAATTTGAGTTCAAGAATGCTCTTGAGCTTGGGTTTTCTTCTCTGAGCTGCTGGAAGACCTGATGCCTAGAGCATTCTCCTTCGCCCTTTCTCCTAATTCTTCCCTCTTCTCTCGTTTTAACTCAATATACTGACTGAAGTTAATGTGGCCCTCCCTTCCCTGTGCATTTCCTGTCTAGTTCTGTGTTGAGCATCTTTCATGTGGATGAGTTTTGGCCATCAACCATCCACATTTAAACCAACATCCACCCCAAACATTGATGGGTATTGGGCTTACCTCCCATGCAATCAAGAGGTGACTTATGGTGCTAATATTTCTAGCATTGTTGCTGGGGACAAAAGTGAATATATCTTCCCTGGGAGAACGACAACAAGCTTCTGATTCTGAAGGTGCATCAGGTATCATAACCATTGAAGATTGTGCTTGCACCTGGCAACTCCACTGAGGAGACTCCATTGTCTCGGCTCCGTTGTTTCAGTGTGACTGCTTCTGGCTAAACTTGGTAGCCCCCTAGGAGAACACAACGATCAGGTCTGGTCTTTGATGGTGAACAAAGACCAAACACATTGTTAGGGTCCTAACCCACACATAGGTAGATCAATATATTCAAATGTAATAAAGGTCAATATTAATAAGGCCTTTCAATAAAATATAATAAGGCGGATGTAAGAAGACCTAATAGAAGATTTCGCTTCTAGAAGGATCTTCCTCTAGATGCTTCTCTTGATAGACATATTTAGTATAAATAAGGGTCGAGGGTATGAAAACCCTAGCTTGGAGATTATTGTAACAGAGCGTTGCTCGACTAGAGGTTTCCCCCTCGAAGAGGCCTGTGAACATTGCTTTCTGAATCAAATTGTTATTTTTGTTGTTGTTCTTATATCATTTCTGTGTTATTGTGGAGATTATGGTTGTTATATTACTGTTATTCTGCCATTTCTATCATTTTATTTATGTTTTGCATACTTTTTATATCTGGTATATTACAAGTGGTATCAGAGCACTTTCCTTGGCATAAATTGTGGGAATTTTTTTACAGGGTAGAGACGTATTCTGGCATCTTTAAGCCACATATATCTATCATTACACGCATAAACCCTTGGTTGAGGGATGCATACATGCAGGAAATACGAGTGGTTCTTAAGCGCACATCTGTTGGCCACCCTTGTAACCCCTGTTGGTATCCCTTCGAGTGGTAGCGCATCAGAAAAAACTTGTGTTCGGATCGGCCTAGATTTCCTGAAGCCCTCTTTATATAAACCAATCGGCCGCCTGACTGCTATAGTGCCACCGAGAACAACACTCGAGAAGATACTCTCTAGTACCTGGGTATTCGAGTAGTACGGATAAGGGTACGGTCTATCCTCTTTAGTTAGTGCCCTGAGATATTGGGCCAAGTACTACTGTTGGACCCCGCACGTATATCAGAGAGCTATAGCACAGGGAAAACCCTTTTCTGTAGAACCCTTGAATACCTAACCCTTGGGGGACAGAAACATAAACAAATTAAAACAGACAAGATCTATTGTCGTGCAACTATGTTAGGGTTGCCAAGTAGATACACATTTCTTTATGGTTAAGCATTTGGGTATTTCATCGCTACAGTATTATTTGAGACCTATTACATTGGATTCATCTATTCACCCTTATCACATTCATCCATATCATTTTTTGGAAAAAAAATTTACCTCTCCCGCCCCTTTTCAATTCACCCATCCTCATGGCCCATACTCGTAGCCAAGACCTGGAAGCTCGCTTCAACACCTTGCAATCTGATTTCCTCGAGACCCAAAAAGAAGTGAAACAACTCAGTGCTACTGTTGTCTCCATCGATACATCCATCAATACAACCATGTAGTCCTCAATGGAGGAAGTCAAACAAGAACTAACCACCCATCTTGAAGTTGTCTTTGCATCACTTTGCACCAAACTGAAGATCCCTACAGATGACCCTTTCTCTGACGCACCTCCAAATACTGAAGGTGAACATTTCTCCCATTCCTATACCTTTCAGACCCATCACTTTCAACGTGACCTACACCTTCCGCGGGTGGATGTGACCAAATTTGATGGCTCGGACCCCACTGGTTGGGTAACCCAAATGGAACATTATTTCTCTTTATACGACATTACAGATGACTTGGCCAAACTTTGGTATGGTGTTCTCCATCTAGATCAAGAACGTTGGCAATGGTGGCAATGGAGAAAGATTTCCCGTCAAGGGTATATTGCTTGGACCCAATTTGTGACTGGGCTTTATGAACCCTTTGACACGGACACCAACCATTTGGGTCATTTGACAAAGTTGAAACAATCAGGAATAGTAGAAGACTTCATAGTTTCCTTTGAGTGCCTGGCCTTTCGCACAGAGGGCCTGACTGATACTTTCTTTCGAGAGTGTTTTATCAGTGGCCTCAAGGATGAGATTCGGGCGCATGTCCTCATGGCTCAACCCTCGAGTTGGGTGGAGGCTACTAAAAGAGATAAAGAATCTCAATAGGTTGTATCCTCTCAGAACCAAAAACCCACCTTTATCCCTCACCCTAAACCCATAAGTCCCACTACTCCCTCAGCCCCATTAAAGATCCAAAAATTGACCAGGGTTGAAATGGTTGAACGCCAACTCAAAGGCCTTTGTTATAATTGTGATGACAAATATTTCCCAAGCCACAAGTGTAAGGAACAAAAGATTTTTATGGCCATCTTTGAGGATATTTCGGAAGAGGATGTTGAAACTCCCCTCATGTCTGAGTCACCTGAAATCACTGACATAACCCCTCTCTCAGACCCTCCGAAGTGGAACCAACCATTTCTCTCAATTCTCTCACTGTCTTCTCTGCTCCCCAAACCCTCAAGTTAATTGGTTACATCAAGCATTGGAAGGTCATCATTCTAGTTGATAGTGGAAGCACCCATAATTTTATTCATCGCTGCCTTGCCCAAGAAACTCATTGCTACATTCATGCCATCAACAATTTCCAAATCATGATTGCCAATGGTGGTTCCATGAAATGTGGAGGGTGCTGTGAAAATGTGCATCTCCAAATTGGTGACTACCACCTAAAATCCCATATGTTTGCTATCGACATGGGTGGTTGTGACATTGTGTTGGGTGAAAACTGGCTAAGAACTCTGGGTCCCATTCTCATGGATTTTAAGGCATTAACCATGAAATTCGACCAGGAAGGCCACCAATATAAATTCCAAGACACCACTGATGGTTCACCTGAGGTCATTAGTTCCCATCGCATGGAAAAGCTGCTCAAAAAAGGTCATTCTGGTGTCATTGCCCAACTCCATGCCATACAAGCAACAGAGACACCCCCAGTGCCGCAAGACCTCCAAGCCCTCCTTTCTAAACATCAAATGGTATTTTCCACTCCCCAAGGACTCCCTCCTTCCTGCGGTGTTTATGATCATTACATTCCCCTTGTACCTGGAATCCTTCCTCCCAATATTCATCTGTATCGCCACCCCTTTTCACAAAAAAATGAAATTGTGAAAATGGTCCAGGAACTCCTTAATGCAAGTGTTATCCACCCTAGTACGAGCCCTTACTCTTCTCCTGTAGTCATGGTCCTGAAGAAATAAGGTTCTTGGAGAATGTGTCCTTACTTTCGTGCCCTCAACAAACTGACCATTAAAGACAAATTTCCCATTCTTGTCATTGATGACCTCCTGGATGAATTGAGTGGTGCCCAATTCTTTACTAAACTTGATCTTTGCTCGGGCTATCACCAGATACATATGAAAGAGGCAGACATTCCAAAGATGGCCTTTCGAACTCATGAGGGCCACTATGAGTTTTTGGTCATGCTCTTTGGCTTGTGTAATGCCCCCTCCACCTTCCAAAGCCTCATGAATCATGTCTTCCGTTCCTTTCTCTGTCATTTTATCTTAGTTTTATTTGATGATATTCTCATCTATAACAAAACCTGGACAGACCATCTTACTCATGTGGATCGAGTTCTCCATATACTCTCTCAGTACCAACTTTTCCTGAAACAATCTAAATGTGCTTTTGGTGCCTCATAAGTAGAATACTTGGGTCATCTGGTTGGAAAGGATGGTGTCAAGGTGGATCCAAAAAAGATTGAAGCTATGCAAGATTGGTCGCACCCAAAGACTCTCAAAAGCTTGCATGGATTTCCGGGCTTAACAGGGTATTATTGCAAGTTTGTTAAGAATTATGGAAAGATTGCAGCACCTCTCACTGCTCTCCTCAAAAAGAACTCTTTCACTTGGACTCCAGCTGCTGCTCAAGCTTTTCAAACCTTAAGACAGCCATGTGCACCACTCTAGTTCTGTCCCTTCCTGATTTCACAAAGACCTTTGTGTTGGAATGTGATGCCTGAGGGAAAGGAATCGGTGTTGTCCTTATGCAAGAGGGTCGACCTTTGGCCTTCACCAGCAATAAACTATCTAAAAGGAATTTGGGAAAACCCATTTATGAAAAGGAAATGCTGGCTATTTTGCATGTCGTTGATCTGTGGCACCCTTATCTCTTGGGGAAACGTTTCCAAATTAAGACAGACCATCAAAGGCTCAAGTACTTTTTGGAACAATGCATTTCCTCCCCGGAGCAACAAAAATGGGTGACTAAGCACTTTGGATATGATTATGAGATCATTTACAAGAAGGGAAAAGACAATGTGGTGGCAAATGCACTGTCCCGAAAATATGAAGAAAAATCCCTTTTTTCTCTTTCCTTCATTGTACCAGATTGGCTCCAAGCTGTGCACCAGGAATGGCTACAAGATACCAAAAGTTCGCATATGATCCAACAATTGCAGACCAATGCTCCAGCTCCCCCAGGGTACTCTTGGCTCCAGGATGAGCTTCGATACAAAGGTCATTTTTATTTAAGAAAACAATCAAAGCTTAAATCCACGGTACTTTCTGAGCTTCATGCTACACCGACAGTGGGGCACTCCGGGTTCACCAAAACCTATGATAGGGTCAAACGTTCTTTTTTCTAGGATGGTATGAAACAGGACATCCGTAATTTTGTCATTGAATGTGAGGTGTCTCAATGCAACAAGGGAGAAATAGTCAAATCTCTGGGAACACTACAACCGCTTTCGATTCCACCTGTTATTTGGAAGGATATCTCTATGGACTTTATTACCAGCTTACCCAAATCGGGAAATAAATCAGTCATAATGGTGGTCGTGGATCACCTTTCCAAGTATGCTCATTTCTACGCTCTTCAACACCCATTTACTGCATCCACGGTGGCTCAAATTTTCATGGACCAGGTCTTCAAGCTTCATGGCATGTCGCACTCTATTGTTTCTGATCGTGACCCAACTTTCACAAGCAATTTTTGTCAAGAATTGTTTAAGCTACAGGGCACCCAATTGCATCTCAACACAACTTATCATCCCTAGACTGATGGTCAAACGGAAGTTGTCAACAAGTGTTTGGAAACATATCTGAGGTGTTTTCCCTAAAAAAAGAAAAATCAGTGGGCTCAATGGTTATCCCTAGATGAATGGTGGTACAACACTTCCTACCATACAACTACACACATGACTCCTTTTGAAGCGGTATATGGATAGAAGCCACCTTCAGTTCTCTCATACTTATCGGGTACCTCGAAGGCGGTTGACCAAACACTTACAGTTCAAGAGGATATTCTTTGTACCCTTAAAGAGAACTTGGTCATGGCACAGAATCACATGAAGCAACAAGCAGATCAAGGTCGCTTTGAACGTCAATTTGTAGAAGGGGATTAGGTGTTTCTATGACTGCAACCATACAAGCAAACTTCCCTCAAGGCCGAGCATTGTCAGTAGCTAGCGCCCAAATTTTATGGTCCTTATACATTTCTCAAGCGTGTGGGACAAGTCGCCTATCAGTTATCTCTGCCCAGTCAGTCGAAGCTACATCCTATTTTTCATGTTTCATGCTTAAAGAAGGTGATTGGAACTAGGTGCCAAATTCAAACCAACCTTCCCAAGTTAGTTGAAGAAGGATCCATTTGGCTATAGACAGAAGAAGTTTTGGACCAACGTGAGCATCGTCTGCATCAGAGAACCATCAAGGAAGTGCTAGTCCAGTGGAAAGATACAACTCCAACATATGCCACTTGGGAACCAACTACCATTTTGCAGCAGTTTCCACATCTCAAGCCTTGAGGATAAGGTTGTTTTTATGGGGGCGAACATGTTAGGGTCCTAACCCGCACATAGGTAGATCAATATATTCGGATGTAATAAAGGTCAATATTAATAAGGCCTTTAAATAAAATAGAATAAGGCGGATGTAAGAATACCTAATAGAAGCTTCTGCTTCTAGAAGGATCTTCCTCTAGATGCTTCTCTTGATAGACATATTTAGTATAAATAAGGGTCGAGGGTATGAAAACCCTAGCTTGGAGATTATTGTAACAGAGCATTGCTTGACTGGAGGTTTCCCCCTCGAAGAGGCCCATGAACATTGCTTTATGAATCAAATTGTTATTTCTGTTGTTATTCTTATATCATTTTTGTGTTATTGTGGAGATTATGCTAGTTATATTATTGTTATTCTGCCATTTCTAGCATTTTATTTCTGTTCTGCATACTTTTTATATATGGTATATTACACACACTCATTTTGCATATCATTCACCTTGCGACTCCATAGTTGAAGGATCGATTGATGACCCCACTGGTTCGAAATGAACAAAATCCTAGCTCAGAGGTTTGCTCCTTTTAATTTTTCTAATGTTCCTGGTTTTCCTAATGTTGTCCCTACTATGGATGAATGAGGTAATAATTTGCCCATATTTAGAGAATGTAAAGAGGACAACACTTCTCATCATCTCCATGATTTTCATGAACTCATGCATCAGTGGGAGATACATCATGAGTATGTTTTAATGAATATGTTCATGTTCTCATTGAACGGGGATACCTTTGAGTGGTATCAATCCTTACCCCCTGCTAGCATCTCCTCCCTGGAACAGTTTCATGCAGCCTTTATAAGCATTGTCAAAGGTATTATTTCTCTGAGTTAATCTGTCATAATTTTTGTGAGGAATGTGAATGCCATGATCAAGATATGGTTGTGAATAGTGAAGGTTGTGAGGATGAGATCCATGAGGAAGATGAAGATTCTTTATGTGAAGTAATGAAACTGATAAAATCTCTCTCTTCCAAACTAGAAAGGTTGGAATATGAAGAAAGCGCAGAGGATTTTTCAGTCCTTGAGGCGAATGTTCTTGACGGATCTACTGAGGATGATAATGAATATTTCATAGGTGTAGAGGCCTTGCATTCTGCTCTTGAGGTGCCTATTGTCCCTAGCTTCGATGATTATTCGGATGAAGAGTAGCAGGGCCCCACATCGCAATTTGTTGACCTGGGGAGCATCCAGCCTATATATGACAGCTACGAATCAGATTCTGAGCTAGATATGTTGGATTTCCAAGAGAATACAACAGAGCCTTTCCCTCTATTCATTAACGAAAATCATCATGAGAAAATCAACCATCCTGAGCAACAGATTGAAGAGCAGAGCTTTCCCATGGGTATTGTTTATGATGATTATGACTATAACCCTTGGGAAAGCCATAAAGAAGAAAAGGAGCAGCAGAAGGGGTAGTTCATAGCATGCCGAGAGCCTGTAGGTGAGAAGCCACCACCTTAGACCAGTTAGCCTACATCATCTTCTCATCCAGCTGTTCTTATCAGAGATATTCAGCCATGTGTGATCATTTTTGAATCAGATGGGGTTGTCTGTTACAAATTTTCCAGAGTTTTCCACTCATTCTATGAGCCTGTAAGCGAGTACATGGAGTTGCATTTCCTTCATGCCTTGAAGTCACCTAGATTTTTCTCAACTTCAACCTTTCGAAGAAAGATGAAGGATGTAACCGTTCTGTTGTCACAGTTGCATCATCTGTTATCAATCATTGATAGAGTACAGGAACTTACAGTCAGAAGTTACTTGAATGGATATGGTGGAAATTCGCTTTCACCTAGCACTGTGTAAAACTAAATTAGTTTAGGACTGTACATAAATAATCTCCCTAGAGCATGTGTGTTTATTTTTAATTTTTTACTTATTGGCATGTATTCCTCACTAGGGTGTTTTGAGCTTGACTCCATAGCCCAACAGAAGGCGACTGGAACTACAAAATATATTTGAGAGCCTCATAGGGAGGACTCTATCCCCCATGGAGACTAATGTTATCACATATTCTTGCAGGGGGGTGTTTTCCCTTAGGCGTTGGCCATTAGATGACCAAATGTGAAAGAAGGGGGCTTAAAAAACCCACAACCATGTTTCATCCAAATTCGGGACGCGTTGTGCTAAGGTGCACGCATATCGGGACAATGAAGAATGCCACTTTGGGAATTTTGAAGTGAGGAAGGTAAGAAACCCCCGAGTTCTGAAGTGAGAGGAAGATTTGGGTCATCCAAACTGGAGGGGAAAGTGGCATCAGATTAGCAAATTCGTGATTTTGCGAGTCGGGGTTTTAGCCTGGAGCACGATGCAAGTTTGCAAAACACGAAATCCCAAAATTGTGGTTTCACAAATCGAAGGTTTGATAGGAAGTAACGCCCTGATTCCCTGAAAAGTGAAGTCCCGAAAACATTTGGGGACATAGCCCCAGGTCATGGCCCGAGGTCATATATATAAGCAGGACCACAAAGAAGAGTAAGCGCCTATTTATCAGGTGGTGAATGGGGTTTCTGGGATGCAATTGTGGTCGTCAGATGCATAGCAGATCCGACCATCAATCTGAGAGAGGCCATTTCGCGAGTTTGAGCATCAGGATATTGGGAATCAAGTGGAGTGAAGACTCCCAAAAAGAGAAATCATGAAATTTCATAGGGGATAAGCGTTGGGTCATGGCCCGAGGTCGTATGCAGGTAAAGGTGCAGAGTTCACGTGACTTATGCCTAGGGCCAAAACGTTGATTTTTTCGTAGAAGGCGTCACCACATTCTCCAGGTGCCAAATCGACTCAACCTCATTCTAATCTCGATGAATAATTAAATGAAAGAAGGGGGAGGTGGTTGAAGCCTCGCCTTACCCCATAAATGAAAATCATGGAAGAGTTGGCAATGGAGGCAGACCGCCAGCCCGTGGTACCCCTACGAGCTATTTTTTTTGCAGGGCCCATAGTGATCTGAGCTCGCATCCAACAGGAGAATGCAGATGCAGACTGATAGAAGAAGATGCAGACACTGATCCTTGAATGAAATGGTTCGAGCACGCCTCTGCTGAGGATGCTGAATTATTTTGAGTATATATGTGGAGTTCTGGGATTTTGAAAAGGTCTTTGGTTGAGCAAAGCTACCAATCTGTAACTTTGTTCTGCCAAAGTTGTTCTCTGGTTATGTAATCAATTTGAGACTTTCATGTTAATAGAAGTCATCTTCCTTTCTCTTTCATTTTGTCTATAAAGTTCTTTAAAACAATCGAGCATGGATGATCCATTCGAGGATCATTATACTGTTGTAATGGAAGTTTGATTATAGCGGTATCATGGTAAGTTTTATTCATTTCCTTGTGTATATGTTTCCTTCTCACATTAAATGGCTCGGGCATGGAGGATCCAGTCGAGTTGTTGCAGTTGTAGGATGATGGAGGTTTGATCATATTGCAGTTGTAATTGTGTCCCTTGCCGACATATTTCGGTGTCTGAATTTGAGCTCAAGAATTCTCTTGAGCTTTGGTTTTCTTCTCTGAGCTGCTAGAAGGCCTAATGCCTAGAGCAGTCTCCTTCACCCTTTCTCCTAATTATTCCCTTTGCTCTCGTTTTAAATCAATTTATTGATTGAAGTTAATGTGTCCCTCACTTCACTGTGCATTTCCTTTCTAGTTATGTGTTGAACATATTTCATGTTGTTGAGTTTTGGCCATCGACCATCCACATTTAAACCAACATCCACCCCAAAAAATGATGGGTACTGGGCTTACCTCCCCTGCAATCATAAGGTGACTTCCGGTGCTAACAGTATGCAAGGCTAGATTCTTATTTACAAGTACAAGCCCTCAAAATAGGATCAACATACAACAATCTTTATTGTAAAATTGTTGGTGATAGCATGATTATTGTAGAAGTATATGTTGATGATATTATATTTGGGAGTGATGATGAAAAAATGAGTAAGGACTTTCTTGGGAAGATGCAGAAAGAATTTGAAATTTCCTTGCTTGGTGAATTGAATTTCTTTTTAGGATTACAAATAGTACAGTCCAAAAGGGGATTCTTTATCCGCTAGTACAAGTATGTTAAATATATGCTTAAGAAATTCCAGTTAGAGGATTGCAAACCTGTTTGTACACCTATGACTGTAGGATGAAAACTAAGCAAGGAATATGAGTCCAAGGATGTAGATCCAAAACACTACAGATCAATTATTGGGAGTTTACTCTATGTAACAGCTTCCATACCTGATGTCAAGCAAGTTGTTGGAATCGTGGCTAGATTCCAAGATGCACCAAAAGAGAGCCATGTTCATGTTGTGAAAAGAATCTTTAGGTATTTAAAAGGAACCATATATCTTGTTTTGTGGTACCCTAGCAAGAATTCATTCTCTTTAAGGGCCTATTTAGATACAGATTGGGTAGGTTGTGTAGATGATAGAAAAAGTACAAGTGGAGGAGCATTCTTCTTGGGAGAATCTGTAACACACCCACGATGGGGAAAAAATAAAAATAATTTGTTTTCCTCCTTACAAGAACAGATCCTTTCCCCCTACGATTCCTAATTTGGGAAGTCCGGGACTCAGCCCAACTCTACATTCAAGGTTCTCTGATTCTCTAAATCAAACAAGACTTTGAGACCTGATAGTATCACCTCCTAATCAAACACAAGCCCTTCGTGCTTCAACAAAGGCTCGGAGTTGGAATTAGCCCTTTTTTCTTGACCCCTCCTCGGATATGACCTTGGGCAATGACCTTGCGCAAACACACAATTGTGAGCGCGGCCAAAGGCAGTTTGAAACCAAACTAATTTTCATCCTACAATCCTCCTCGAGCCTCCATGTGTCCTTTCTCCAAAATCGGGGTTTGGATTGTTGCCCTCCCTCAAATTTTTAAAGCCCGCACACCTTCGATCCCCGCAATGCTATGGTACCATCGATCTCCCAATCTTGATGGTACTGTCAGAACTGATGGTTCAGATCTGCCCTTTTCAAATCCATGAACTAGATCTGTCGCTCTAAATCAACGAATGTGATCTCCTTTGTAACATCCCGCTCTGGTGCACTGAGAAAACTTATTCTTTGAGGACACTTGCTCGCGAGTGATCTGGACTATTATGATGTTAAACCATTTATCCTTGACTATGATGCGTTATGATAGATGACATGATGTTTTTACTACTTTGATGTAGACAGGTGTTGTTGACTCAGTTTCATTGAGTGTGCAGGGTTTCGTACCTTGAGGATACAGAGGCATCGGTGGAACCCCTTGGACTCTGGATTGAGTCAGGGAGTGTGTTATTTGGGTTGATTTATTTACTATGATATTTCATTGATTTGATGATATGATGTTGACATGTTCTGACACGATTGTTGTTGATGCAGGATGACGATAGCTTGTCGACTAGACTCACATATGGAGTAAAGGGGCCACACACGATTTCCAAAGAGGTTGAGGGAGAGGTGTGGACAACATCCCTGCCACAGCCTACTAGCACTCCCGCTGTGGCTCGAACTATAGGTTAACGATTACCTAGTTCGAGAGGATCCACGATGCCGTGAGGGAAGACTGCGACAGTCACTCACGATGATTCTAAGGGGTGCGCAATAAGGCGGAGGCCTTATTCCTTAGAGCCCTTAGTCTCCCACAATTTCACCTGGTGGAGTGTTGACTCTAGGGGTTATAGATGTCTACCAATCAGTCAAGTTGGCGAGTGGCACCCTTGGAGCATGTGGTGCATCCTGAAGGGCACGTCGTGTGAAAGAAACATAAGTTTGGCGAGTAGCACCCTTGGAGCACATGGTGCATCCTGAAGGGCACATCACGCAAAAGAACCACAAGAAGCAAGTGGCACCCTTGGAGCACGTGGTGCATCCTGAAGGGCACGTCGTGCAAAAGAAACGAATGGGGCGAGTGGCACCCTTGGAGCACGTAGTGTGTCCTGAAGGGCATGCCACGTTGATGATGATGAAGAAATGAACCTAGATGGCCCTGAGACTTTAACGCCTTAAGAAATCCTTAAACAACTTCCCTAACCAAGTATCTCCTAGTTCAGAATCTAAGTCCTAAGTCTAAAAAATTTCTAGGGTAAAAATTTAGTCTAACCTTAAGAAAAAGACCCTAGAATAAAAATAACTTTTTAAACAAAAACCCACTTAAGTAATAGTTTGGTCTTCATGAAATTCTTGGGGTAAATGATGAGAATAAGAATTTAATTAAAACTAATGGTTTTAAAATTTTGCAAAGAAGAAATTATTTCCTAACTTGTGAAAGTACAAAAGATATTAAATAAATAATAAATGGGAAAGATTTAATAGCGCAACTGCCATTTTGGGTCTAACAAAAAGGGGAAATAAGGGAATAATAAGAATTAGGAAACTAAGTAATGGAGGAAACTTAATAAAGGAAAGATGAGAACTTATGGTAAAAATCAAGGTCAACATAGTAAGGAATCTGCAATTAAGAACCTGCTAATCTGAGCAAATTTAGTAACATCTTTTTTTTGGGAAAGTATTTAAAACATGTAAGGGGATCTAGGAACACCCAGGAGTAAATTTAGGAGCGACTCTAGGTGGATGAGGGATTTGAGACAATTAATAAATTTAAAGAAAATATTTATTGGAGAAAAGAGGGGGATGGACGACACTTGTGCGATGGAGAATATTTAGAATATTTTTTTGAAACTTAATTTAAAATGTGAATTAGGAAAGTTGGTGGGTCTCAAAACTCTATAAAAGAAAAGGGAGATGAGGAAGAAAGGGATCGACTGTTAGCGTAACGTTACGCTACCGGATTGTGGCTTGACTGATTACTTGTGGAGAGTTGGGATTTTCCAGCTCTGATTGGAGTGGTAGCTCGGCCTTGCGAGGCGAGCTGGGAAGCTAGACATACCATCAGGATAGTGTGTGGACCCTTTGCGTCTCGAGGGGATAAGGGGGAAGCAGAGTACCCCTAGCGATTGGCTGGGAGGTACCGGTGAGGTCTCTACGGTCGGTGAGTGAGAGCGGCACAGAGCATAAGCACGGGATAACGACTTCGGGATATTAGCCGTCGATCACAAGTACGCAAGCACATTTTTGTTTAAGAAAAAGAATTCTGTAAAGTTGTATATGATCTCTTATGATGTCGATTGTTGTGCTAAATTCTGGGGTCATCTCGCTTCCTTGTTATTAGTTTTCTGTGCCTCGTTCAGATCTATCCCTTTTGAACCTCTCGATGAGATAAACTTAGGGCCTTAGCCTTCTCTTCTGTTGTCAGTAATTTATATGGTGTTCTGAGATGAAGTTATTGAATTTCGATCGGTGTTGAACTGGTTGGCTGGAATGAGTGTTTTATTTACTACTCCGACGTTCTTTTTATTGAGTAACTGTTGTGAGAACGTTGTCTCTGTTGTTAACTTTAGTGTTGTAGGAAAATAATTATCCCATCGTTTCCTTTCTCTGCGTGTTGTGGTTAAAAAACAAAACTTTCTGCATTGTTGCTGTATATATCTGCGTTTTGTTGTTAGAACCTCTGCATTTCTCTCGTGTATCTTTGTGCTTCCTTCTTATCATGACCCGAGCTCTCCATGGCCACCTGTGTTTGTCTTCCTCTGTGTTTTGTTTTTATATTTTTTTGGGCATTTTTAGTTGACTGTGGGCGTTATAAATCTCTGTGGGCATTTTTACCTTGATGCGGGTGTTCACGAACTTCTATGGGCATTTGTATATAGATGTAGGGACAAATCGTTTTTGGTAAAATCGTTCTGGCTTTCGTTTTTGAAAAATCGTTGTTGCAAAATCGTTCTGGCAATTCTTTTTTTTCACTTATGTGGGCAATCCGTCTGGGAGGTTTCAAATGAAATTTTGTTCCTGTAATTGTATCCGGGCATTTCGTTTTTCTCTTATGTTTCAGAGTTATGGTCTGGAAAATTCTCGTCGGTTGTTCTTACATTTTAGAGTTATGGTTGTTTCAGAGTTATGGTTGTTCTTATGTTTACGATTTTATATCTCTGCAACCCCAAAAAAAACAAAACCGCCTAACTCGCCCTGCCTGCTGTGCCAAGTCTACCCTTCGCCTCTGCAATTAAATGCGCCCTCCCTCTGCATCCATAACAAAAATAAACTCTCCTCTGTGAAATGTAATCATGGTTGACTACCCTTCCCTTCCCTTCCACATCCAGGTACCCATTGTGCGGCCTTGCCTCTGCCCATTCACTCGGTGTAATCAACCGAAATCGTTCCTCTGATATTGTTCCTCTGATATTGTTCCACGTTTTGGTTCATATGTTACATTCCTCTGATATCGCTCCTCTGAAATCATTCCTCTGATATCGTTCCTCTGATAGCGTTCCACGTTTGGTTCAGCTGTTACATTCCTCTGAAATCGTTCCTCTGATATTCGGTTACATTCTGTAGTTAATATGCTTTTTATTTTAATGCCAGAATGACCATAGCTGTAGTAATTAAGAGTTCTGTGATAATAGATTTATGTAATCAGTGAAAGTTCGGTCACCATTGATGTGTTTAAATTAGAAAATTTGATGTTTTTTATTTTAACACCAGAATGATTGGAGCTGTAGCAATTAGAGTGGGTGACATTTGATTTATGTAAACCTAAATGTATGAAATATCACTTACCAAATTGGAGAGATGAGATGCTACTTAATATTTTTCTAAGTGGTACTTCTGTATTTTTCTACATGGTAATATATGGGATATGACAATTACATTGGTCTTACAATAGTATAAGGCTTGAGGTTTTTGAATTATTACGTTGGTATATGATTAATGAAGTAAGTAAAAATAATATTAATAAGTTAGTTAAAATAAATTGAAATTTGAATTAATGTAATGTAATTTTTAAAAGGATTGATGATGGATGTGGTGAAAGGTTAGTTTTTACATATTTAAATTGTTCTTGATTAAAACTTGAATGAGTTAATGATTTTAGTATGTTGCGTTATTGTGGCATTCGGATCTTAAATTGATGTTAATGTTGCTTAAATTATGAATTAAAGGTTAAATTCTGCTTTACTTGGTAAAATGTCACCAATCCTTATTCTGGATTAAAATTGAATTGAGTTTCATGATCTAGGATGTTGCTCTATTTATGACAGTATAATTATAGATTAATGCCATTGTTGCTTAAATGATAAATCATAATTCTTCATTTTATTCATAGTTAATGCACGAGTAATTGATTTTAGACTATTGCGCTAACCTTAAATTAAATGTTAAGGTTGTTGTAAATGAAAACTTTTAACGAGTCATTATTCTTGATCAAATATGGATCAATTATTTGGTTAAATGTTATCCCAGTTGAGAACAGTCTTGCACAATAAGGTCCTGGAATGATTAATTTTAGAAGGTACCTAGATGACAAATTTTGATCTATAGTTGCACGATGGAATGGCCTTGAGACTAGGGTAGATTGTAGTCCTTGTTTAAACTATTGTTGTACAGGGTCGTAAACTTATGTGTGCTTAGTTTTCTTGTGTTGGGCAGGATGTAGACACCTCCATGTAGCCTTAGTACATAATTCTGTGTGTGTGATTATTATTTTTTGTGTAAATAATCCAGTGCTGTATCAAGAGTCTCAGTCCCTTTAAAGGCATGGTTTCCACTCTTGTGACACACCTGACGGAGATTACTAGTTTATGCCTGAGCAGTCGGCCATGAGCTTATCTGACCTTATCTCTCTCCGGAGAAGAGAACTAAGATTAAACGCCCTGCTTTCATGTGCATAAATAGTAAAATCTACTACTATGGATTCTTCCATCTGTGTTCATCGTTCTTCCATTGGATTCTTCCAGTATGTCATTTATTGCTTGCAGTTACTTGTTGTGCACCTTAAGTCTTCTTGTTGTGATCATCGTGGTTGCGTCTTGTTGGTTGTCGGGTGGCGACGTAGAGTCAAGTGTGTATGTTCCTTTTTACACGCGCGCACACACCTTAAACAAAAAAAAAAAAATTGCACCTGTTAAAGAGTTGTTGTCGTAACGAGGAGGTATCTTTACATCCTTCGTGATTCTGGACTTTGGGATTTTCAATTCTAAAACAATGCTTTCCTTCATACATCAATCTTCTAGATTTGGTGATCTACAGACACCCATCCTCCTAAATCAACACCCCTGCTTCTACTTCAGGTGTTTGACCTTTCAACTAGATCAACGGTCTGGTGGCCCTCTTCTCGATCAACATTCGAGATCTCCTTTAGGTCTCCAGAATTATGAGATCTCAAATCTCAAACTTCACCCTTTTTCACAATGGCTTTTATCCAAAGGTTATGATCCATTGACGTGTGTCCACTGGATCGAACGATCAAGGATTACATTGGGTCTTTACCCGGACTCCACAGACTCACGCCACATGTTCTCCAGATCTAACGGTTCAGATCTACTTCGGACGATCTGACGTTCGATGTTTACTTCGGATGTTTTCCCATAATCCATAGATTCACGACACCTGTCCTCTGGATCTGACGGTCCAGATCTATTTTGGTGCTTCATCTCTTTAGCATTTTGGGCTTCGGGAGTTTCAACTCTCAATCTAAAACTCTCGAGGTGATTTCTCTGAAGTCTACGATCTTCCGCCACGTGCCCCTCTGGACCTAATGGCTATGAATTACTTCGGGACTTTACTTGAAGCTCACAGATCTACGCCATGTCTCTACTGAACTCTGATGGCCCAGATCCACTTCGGGTGATATGACGCCTAAGATTTACTTCAAGCGATCTAATGATTCAGATTCACTTTGGTTGATCGGATGGGTGAGATTTACTTCAGACTTTCGGCTCTTCGGGCTTTGGAAATATCAAGTCTCAAACTTGCCTCCTCTTGAAAAGATTCCTCCGGAGTCCACGATCTGTCGCCATGTGTTCCTCTGGATCGAGAGATCCATATTCAATTTGGGTCTTTGGGGTTTGGGAATTTCAACTTTTAACCGAAAACCCTTGAACAGATATCTCTGGAGTCCATGATCCGTCGCCACGTGTCCCTCTTGACGATGGACAGTCCCAAACTACTTCGAGACTTGGGAACTTTGGTAAGTCCTCTTCTCCTGTGTGTGCAAAGTACTAAAGTTCATGCACCTTGTTTAGATCAGACGGTTATCGAGCCTCTGCGATGTGATCCAAC
>ML796575.1:126846-155310 GCA_009831015.1 Picea engelmannii
GGTCTGTCCCATCCCCTCATTAACTCTTGAGGAGTCCTTCCCACCTACCAGCCCAACTATAATTCATTCTTGGGTCAAGGGGTTGTTTTGATCTAAGGAAATTAACTCCAACATGGTACTGGTTCAGTGGAGGTTAACACAACCATTCTTGGTCCCCTCCACCACCTTTCACAACATTTCATGGTCTTTCTTAGCACATCCCCTCTTTCAGCAGTCATGCATCACATAACCATTTTCTACTAAAATAAAAGAATTTACATTCATCGACCTTCTACACAAGGTCCATCAAATCAAATATTCACACTTTTAAGTTTTCCATAGTTCCTTGGCCGATATAGTTATATTTACAAATTGGGGGAAACAGGGTGTTACAATTCCATCCCCCTTAAAGGAACATTATCCTCGATGTTCTATCTATCATCATGACATGTATCTACAAGAGTAAACAAAATCAGATATTCTTGTCTCATGGCATCCTCCATTTCCCACGTATCCTCATCTGGGCCAAAGTGTTTCCACTTTACCTTCACTTGTGCAATGGTTTGGTTCCTGAGTGAGGTTTCCTTCCTGTCTAATATGCATTGGGGTTCTGGCAGGAATTCTCCCTGCAACTCCACCTTGGATCACAGACCAGTCAATTATATGATTATCATCATGTACATATTTCTTCAATAATGAAACATGAAAAACATTATGTGCCTTTACAGTGGGAGGAAGTGCTAGCCTATAGGCTACAGGTCCCACTCTATACAAGACTTCAAAGGGTCCAAAATACTAAGGTGCCAATTTGGCACAAGCTCCCATTCTCAGGGAACTCTTCCTAGGTCTAACTCTAAGATAGACATGGTCTCCGGTTTTGAACTCTCGGGGAGTTATTTTCCTGTCGGCATAACTTTTCTGTCTATCCTGAGAAATCTTCAGATTTTGCTTTATCTAAAGTACTTTTTGTTCCATTTCTTTCATCATGTCGGGTCCGATTGTAATTATGTCCACTGGATTATTCCAGTTGATTGGAATCTTAGACTGTCTACCGTAGATGGCTTAAAAAGATCTCATCTTCAAGGATTATTGATAATCGTTGTTGTAGGCAAATTCTACCAATGGTAGGTAGTCTTCCCACTTCTTAGGCTGGTGCATTACACGCATCCTTAGCATGTATTCCACTATTTGGTTCACTCTTTTTGTTTTTCCATCAGTTTGAGGGTGGTAGGCTGTGTTGAACAACAATTTAGTCTCAAAACCATCCATTAGGGATTTCCAAAAGATTGAAGTAAATTTGGTGTCTCTGTCAGATATGATTTTCTTGGGCATGCCATGCAGTCTGAATATCTCCTTCATGAAAATGTTGGAAATATATATTGCCTTTCAGGTTGACTTGACAGGGAAGAAATGGGCAGACTTACTCAGTTTGTCCACCACGACCATGATGGAATCATTTTGTTTGGTCAACTTTGGTAGTCCGGTGATGAAATCCATGGAGATGGTTTCCCATTTCCATTCTGGGATTGGTAGGGTTTGTAACAATCCTACTGGATTTCGGTGTTTCGCCTTAACTTGTTCGCACTCTAGGCACTTAGCTATATAGATAGCTATGTCTTTCTTCAAGCCAGGCCAACACAATTTTTTCCTAGTGGTCGTGATCATCTTCTGATATTGTTGAGTCTCCATTTTTCCATAAGATAATACCTTATCTTACCCTCTATCTAAGTCTTTTTGCCTCTGTTATAAACCTATACTGGACTATTCCCTCCCAAAATATATGCCTAATAGCTATGTCATGTCTATAAGAGGTAATTGGTGATTTAAAGCATGCTTGTTTAACTTTCTTTAATTAATTCGATTGAAAATGTTTTATTTTGTATAGTTCTAATAATTTGATTTATGAGCAGTCTATCTGGCACTACCAGACACCATGTAATCTGGTACCGAATCCATTCCAGTACCCAAGACAGTTTTGATCTGGTACCAAGACGTGCGTTATTCTGGTACTCCTTGCTCTATTCTATTCTGGTACTAGACTCGCGATTGTGTGCAATCCAGTACTAAAACCTTTGTTTCGGGATGTGCCAGTTGGACTTGGATAGTGATGGAGATTTCGAGAAGATAGTTGGATGGAAGCATTTGAGTTAGTTCTCCAGTTGCAAGAGACTCCATCACACATGCACTTTGTGTCATGAGGATGGAGTTGACTCCTCAAAATTCGATGTAAATCTTAATTCTGGGATTTCCTGAACTGTTTAATGTTTATCCATACATATTGGTAGTATCGGCTTACCTTATATAAGGAATTCTATGTAGAAAGGAATGTAGAAAATATACGATAAGAATCAGACAATACTTGTCGTCATCATGTATGAAGTAAAATACTGTTGATCCAATTTACCAGTTGAATTAATACAGAAGATCTTTTATGTCAATTCTTGGATGTGAGTGAAAGTTTTAGCTTGTTAACTCCTTAAGAGGTTCCTTTTTGGTTTGGCAAGGGCCCACCACCCCAAGGTAAATCTCATTGTATACGTTCTGTGTGTTTGTGTTTGTAGTTCACAGCAGTGTGTGTGTGTGATTTGTCTTTATTTTATTCTCAGGATTAAGCATCGAGTTCATCATTTTGGATTGGTGTGTAATAGCAAGTGTTATATCGAATATACATTTTATTATCCAGTGTTTCAGGTAGCTATCCCATGATTTGAAGTGTGGACTGATATTTTAAGTTTATGATTGTAGTATCGCAGAGGACCAGGAGACTTTATCTTTTATCTATATGTGCTATAATAAAGTCTTTCAGTCATACTGAATTTCCCTTGTGTTGGTTTAATTGAGTTATATGATATTGAAGTCGGCTTTTATTTACAGAGTGGTTGAAATTGATTGCTTTAATCGTTACAGGGAACAAGCTTCTTAAAGTTCCTCTTTTTAATACAAGTGCCAAACATGAACATACTTGTTTCTCTGAGACAACATTTCTTTGATTGACTGTTTGTCTAAATTTCATTATCAGTTTTAGGTTCAGAGGATATTTTGAAGTATTTAGAGATCTTAGAAATGAAATTTTTATGTTATTAAGTATTTCCTATATGCAACAGACTTAGATAGGTTACTTGTTCTCGGCACATATCGTGTAATGACTCTTTCAATTACGAATCTCGGATTGACATTTAAATGAGTGTGAGATATACAGTGAACATATTTACGCACCAACATTTTGGCGTCGTTGTTGGGGAGTTGTAAACGGTAACAGGTAGCATATTTTTTTGGTTTGATGAAGTATTGGATTGGATTTGAGGACAATCTAAGGGCGGAGAGAAGACAGTAAGACGAAAGGTAAGAACCTCTGCATCCACTTTGGTGGGGTTGCTCCAAAGTCAGGTTGTCCTCCTACCTTTAATTAGGAATCTGCGTTTTCATTGATTTCATTTTTTTTATGAGTAGGTATAGGGATAATAAAGGCAGATTTATTGCTCCTAAAATCTCAGAAAAACCAGAAAAACAAACAACAAAGAAACCCCCCCCTTATACTAATTCATCAAAAACTTGTTCAGGAAAAATTCTCAGAGAAGAGAGCTCAAAGGCAGCCATTGCAACAACAACAAGAGGCACCAGATCCGAAGCCACTAATTAGATTACAAACAATAGGCAGCAAGAAAAGGAGACAACATTGGTGACCCCATCCAGAAGAGAAACTGGAAAAGAAGCAAAGGTGATACTAGAAGAGGTTGCATCTGCTGTTGGAAGACTACACAAAACCTTGGAACAACCAGAGATACCAGAGAACCTGGTGGTGGAACCATCACTCAGTGGAGGAAATTCACCACCTCCCTACAGAGTGCTCGGAAACATGGCAGAAGAAGAGGGAAATTCAGCCAATGAAATAGAGACATTTGGATTCCCCATACTGGATATGGCTAAAGACGTTACTATGAAGAACATTCCATTATCTTCACTTCCTCATTTCAAAGGTATGTTGATAGAAGACCCTGACTCATTTTTATTTGAATTTGACATATTGTGTAGGAGCTATAACTACACAGATAATGCTAAAAAATTAAAACTTTTCCCAACCACACTAAAAGATTCGGCACTACGGTGGTTCATGAGTTTAGGGGAACACACAATGCTATCTTGGGATGGTATGAAGGAGACCTTCCTCTAGAAATACCAGAATTATTGTAGACCTAGGGATGTTAGGAATGATATATTCAAAATGCAACAATCAGAAGAAGAAAGCTTAGAAGACTACTTAGAAAGGTTCTTATACAATTACCAAAATACTAAGTAGTTTTCCTTAGATACAACTACAGTTAGGATTGTTTTTCTAAAGGGTGTGAGGGACAATTGCATTGAAGTGTTGAACCTTATGAGTTCTGGAGATATATACCAAAAAACATTTGCAGACATAGCAGAGTACTGTAAAAGATACTCTCGCAGTCAAGCTAAAACAGGGAAAAGTATAAGGGACCCTACCAATAGAATTGCTAAACCCACATCCGGAGGTGTCACAAGGATTGAGCTAGAAAATCTATTGGAAAACTTTAAAACAGATATCCTACACACCATCAGTTCCCAACTAGATACCATGCAAATCAAAAGAAAACAAGAGGAAGAAAATGTTGCGTTAGAAATCTTCTACCATCAGTGTAGGAGGAAACACCTTGAAAAGGAATTCCCCCTCAATGTTATTGAACTCTATGGTATTTTCACAGAGAACCATCCTACTAATGAATTCCCTTCTCTTCCCAGACTCAAGGCTATGTTCAAGGGAGGAGGAGAACCTGAGACATCTTACCCCCCTAGGAGGCCACGGAGACAATAAAACCCCAGTATGTTTGTCGACCCAAGTATACAATACCCCCAACAGAAATGGGTACCTCCCATGTCTTATCCTCAATGGTCAACACAAACCCAACCTTGGCAACAGGGGTGGAGAGGACCTATATATGGAAATTTCCCCTTTCAACCAACCAATTTTCCCACCTATCCACAATATCCTTCAAATATTTCACAGTTGCTCCTAGGTTTTAACCCCCCTTCTCTTCTTCCACCTCCACAACCAAAAAAACCACTTGCACTGCCTATGAATCCAAATATGCAACAACCAATGCAAGTTGCACCCATCCAAAACCCTTCTTGACCTATTCCTATTCCTTCACAACCTATCCCTAACCCAAATAACAGACCGACACAACCTATACAAAATGTTGAAGTATAAACCTTCCCTACATATGTAATAACGCCAGCTCCATTCAATGGAATTGAATTAAGTTCAGGAAGGATTGTAAACAAAACAAATCCCACTATGGTCATTCAAGAAGAACACGTGCATAATCACACAAACCAAGAAGAACAAATAGGTGCCCAAACGGTTCAAAGAGAAGAACATATGACTGATCCAATGAACGAAGAAAGAAACACTCCAGTACCACAAGAAATCCCTTCTCCCAACTCCATTGCAGCAGAAACACCCCATGAAGTGAATCCCCCTTACCTAGAAAGGTTGCTCATAAAGAAAACCGAGGAACCTCTAGAACATAATCTAGAGAATGAAATCTATAATATATGTGTAAAGATCCCACTACTACAAGCCATTAAAGACATACCTATCTATGCTAAAACCGTAAGAGACCTTTGCATTAAAAATCCAGGGAGAAAGAGGAAGGAACCTCCTGTCATACGGGTAGTAGGATAGTTATCTGAGTTTATAACAAAAATGCCTTCCAAGTATAGTGATCCAGGGAACCCAGTAGTAACCATAGAAATCAACGGTGTTTCCTTGCCTAACACATTGATTGATCTAGGGGCAGCAATAAATGTGATGTCAGTAAACACTATGAAAACACTGCAACTAGATCACTTAATACCTACACAAACTTTGCTAGAGCTAGCAGATAAATCAGTCATCACCCCAATAGGAAGTTTAGATGATATACAGTGACATTGGCCTCTTGGGAATACCCTGTGGATTTCTTGGTAATCCATCCCAAATCCCCCAAACCAAGACACCCAATGGTACTAGGCCGACCTTGGTTGGCCACTGCTGATGCATTCATCAATTGTCAATCTGGAGAAATGACAATTTCCAATGGCACTCAAAGTCAGAAACTTATCATTTTTCCCCCGGCCCAACCAGCCACAGAAGTCCCTCTCTGGTTGGAGAATTCGTATGGGGAGGAGGACTGTACCCAGCCCTTGTTGACACTTGAATAAATAAAAGGAGTACAATAACACTCTAAAGAACAAATCCTAAGTCTATTCTTGGTTGCTTTGGCATGCATTGACTATCCCCAATCTTTCCCCAACTACACACACATCTTTAGCCCTAAATTTCAAGAAATTTGGCACCCTTATACTTCTACAACAACCACTCTTTTGCAAATAGAGGAAGGGAAGGAGTCTACTATCCAAGCTATAGAAATCAGACCTGGGAAGTCCCTGTATATTAATGTCAGCCTAGAAACAGATCAACAACAAAAACTGGTACAAATGATTCAGGGGCAATCCGATGTGTTTGCATGGGATTACTCTGACATGAAAGGGATCCACCCAGATACATGTATGCATCATATTTACACTAATGATCAAATCAGACCTATCCGACAACCCCAGAGAAGAATGAACCCAGCCTTGAAAGATATAGTAAAGGAAGAACTCCAAAAACTCCTACAAGCCAATTTCATTTACCCTATATCAGATAGCAAATGGGTCTCCCCATTAGTTATTGTACCAAAGAAAAACAAGAAATAAAGGATTTGTGTTGACTTTCAAGAGCTAAACAAGGCCACTTATAGAGACTACTTCCCTTTACCTTTCATAGATCAGGTCTTGGATACTTTATCTAGGAAGAGGCACTTTTCTTTTCTGGATGGGTTTAGTGGCTACAACCAAATACAAATTTCACCAGAAGACCAGGATAAGACCACATTCACCTACCCTTGGGGAACCTATGCTTATAGGGTTCTCCCCTTTGGGTTATGTAAAGCCCCTGCTACCTTTCAAAGGGTTGTCTTGGCTATTTTCTCTGATTTGACCAATGATTGTGTGGAAGTCTACATGGATGACTTCATGGTATATGGGAATGATTTCCAATAGGCATTGGATAATTTGAAGAAGGTATTGGTTAGATGTAGAGAGACCAACCTCTCACTTAGTCATGAAAAATCAAGAATGATGCTTACTGAAGGAATTGTTCTAGGTCACCACATCTCCAGTACCAGAATAAGAGTGGACCCTACCAAAATCGACATTATTTCCTAAATTAAGATCCCTAGTTCACAAAAGGAAATCAGAAGTTTCTTAGGGCATGTCGGCTACTATAGGAGGTTTATTCAAAATTTTACAAACCTAGTTGCCCCCCTTTTCAAATTACTAATGAAAGATGTTGAATTCTGTTGGAATGAGCAATGCCAAATCTCTTTTGAAATCTTAAAAACAAAATTGTCAAGTTCTCCTGCTTTGAGAGGTCCAAACTGGTCTCTTCCTTTCCATATATGTATAGATGCCTCATATACTGCTTTGGGAGATATATTAGGACAAAGGGAAGGGCAGATTCCTTATGCTATATACTTTGTTAGTAAGAACCTCTCACCTGCTGAAGAAAACTATATTGTCACAGAGAAAGAATTCTTATCATTAGTACATGCCATCAACAAGTTTAGACATTATATAACAGGATACAAATTTTTTGTGCACACAGATCACTCAGCTATTAGATTTCTAATGAATAAACCTGTTACAAATGCTAGAATAACTAGATGGCTCTTGTTACTACAAGAATTTAATATCACTATTACATATAGGCCTGGAAGAGATAACTTGGATGTTGATTTTCTGTCTAGGCTTATCCATACAGGTGGCAGTACTCCAGTAGATGATGATTTTCTGGATGAAAATTTATTTGTTATTTCTACTTTCACCCCTTGGTATGCAGATGTAGCCAACTATTTGGTAACCGGAAAGTTGCCTCAAGGTATGACATCCAGAGAAAAACAGAGAATCATTCAGCTAAGTGCCAATTATATGTGGCATGAAGATACCCTATACCAAACAGGACCTGATTTGGTAATCAGAAGATGTGTCCGGGAAGATGAAATGCAGGATATCTTCAGAGCCTGCCATGACGGCCCATGTGGTGGCCACTTTGCTGACAAAAGGACAGCTTACAAAATATTACAATTTGGCTATTATTGGCCAACCATTTTTAAAGATGCAAAGAAATACGTGACCAACTGCGATGATTGCCAAAGAATGGGAAGACCTACATCAGTCGATGAAATGCCACTCCAAGACCAAGTAGTAATCGAACCTTTGAAAAATGGGCCTTAGACTTTGTAGGACCTATTAATCCCATGTCCCGAAAGAAAAATTACATATTAGTTTGCACGGACTATGTAACAAAATGGGCAGAAGCCAAGGCCCTGTATTCATCCAATGAACAATCTGTTGTAGATTTTCTCTTTGAGGAAATTTTCACTCGTTTCGGGGTACCTCGGGAGATAGTCACTGATCAAGGAACACAATTCAACTAAAATTTGGTTAAGGCCCTCACCGAACAATACAAGATCAGACACAGAAAGTCTTCACCCTATCACCCCCAAGCCAATGGCCAAGTAGAATCAACCAACAAAGTAATAGAGGCCATCCTCACTAAGACTGTTCAGTTGCATCACAAAGATTGGGATGATAGGTTTCCCGAGGCCTTGTGGGCCTACAGGATAGCCTGGAGAAATACACCAGGTCATACACCATATGAGTTGGTATATGGGAAGCAGGTACTACTGCCCATAGAGTTTCAGGTAAAGACCTTCAGAACTACCATGCAATTAGGAATGGACCTGAATGAAGCTAAAAAACAGAGACTATTACAATTGAACAAGCTTGATGAGATAAGGCAAGATGCTCTACAAAGAACCACCCTGATACAAGAACAAAGGACAAAATGGCATGACAATTACATTAAATAGAGGTCCTTCCAGCCAGGTGATTGGGCCCTCCTATATGATAGCAGATTTAAAAATTCCAAAGGCAAATTGTCTACCAGATGGATGGGGCCCTATGAGGTTGATACAATATATGACAATGGTGTAGTAAGGATAAAAACTATTGATGAAAAGCAGAATTCCCTTGTTGTAAATGGACATCAGCTGAAGGTTTATCACAAACCGTTGTCAAAGGAGGATTTCGTCAAAAATGATCTTCAGACTGTCGAAATGCAACTGGTAAGCGAGAGGGTTTTCCCTCCTGCTGACCTACCATAGTAATTTCAAATTGTATAAATGCATTTTTTTGTACATAGGTGTGTCATGAGATGAAGGTTTTTTTTTTTTTTTAACTAACAAAGACAAAAGAAAAATTGGTGGTGTTCCCATGTAGATAAACAAATGAGGACAGCTACCAGAAAGAGTCTTCTTTAAGTTTTTCAAACTCTTTAAAAATGAAAACACTGGTGAGCAGGAACTGGCCCAGGCTCGATAAAAATCCACGGGACAGTGTAGAGAGTCTTCTTTAAGTTTTTCAGACTCTTTAAAATTGAAAACACTGGTGAGAAGGAACTGGCCCGGGCTCGACAAAAATCCACGGGACAGTGTAGAGAGTTTCCTTTAAGTTTTTCAGACTCTATAAAACTGAAAATACCGGGGAGCATTAACTAATCTGGGCTCGATAAAAATCCACAGAAAAGTAGTAGTTGGGATTATTATCGTGTTGTAATACAAGAGGAAATGCCAGCAAAAGTGTGGTCACCTTGGTTCCAGAAGAAAAGGAGTTATGTCATCTCAGTTACTGGTCATTACAGAGTACCCTCCTGTTATAAATCTTTCCTGCATTATTTCTCTATAAACTTTGGCAACTGCATGGTTTTTCAGATAGATTTGACCATAGAACACCAGCTATTTCTATAAATCACTGTCATCAGAATCAATATCAAGTTTTTTTTAAGCTCAAGAAAGTTCAATTTTGTGCTTATCTCGCATCAATGATCACCTCTATGTATGAAGGACCACCAAATCATCTCGATGTGCCTATACGGTACCGGATCTTATCCAGTATAAAAGAAGGGACCTTGCGCTATTCCGGTACCAACTGCAAATTTTACACACAGGTGATCTGGCACTCAGGTAATCAGGTGATCCTGTACCAACTGCAAATTTTACACACAGGTGATCTGGCACTCAGGTAATCAGGTGATCCTGTACCAACTGCAAATTTTACACACAGGTGATCTGGCACTCAGGTGATCCGACACTCAGGTAATCAGGTGATCCTGTACCAACTGCAAATTTTACACACAGGTGATCCTGTACCAACTGCAAGTCTTACACACAGGTGATCTGACACTCAGGTGATCCCGTATCAATTACAAATTCTACACACAAGTGATCCATTACTTAGATGACTCAGTACTAGTAAGAATATGACGGGTAACCTTCATCATGTTTCTAAATCGCTGTCAAATTATTAGTGCGAGGACATACATATTCTACATTTTTTTCGTATTATTTAAAGGAATTAGACTAAATATGCGTTTAGAATATCTTATTGCTCTTGGATCATGACGTACCCCTGTTTTGTCATGAATCTCTATAGAAATCTTAGACCTCACCGCCATAAGAAGGAAGTGTCCTACGAAACAACAAAAATGCAAAATCACAATGTCTTTAATCGGATCAAACTCCCACTATCTATCTGATAAATAGACCACATGATGAGTTGTCATACTATATGAGACGACGTGAACCACAAATCTCAGCATATCAAGTAATGATCCCAGTCGATTTCATATACACAAGTCTCGATCATAACAGCCACCTCCTTTCGTAAATGTCGTTTGCCACCAAGCTTCCCATGAATCTGGAAACCGTTAGTAGATCCGACTTACCTAGCCATATCATCATAAGGATTGATGTGATCGCTATAATCTACACTTCCATTCATAAATTCTCCTCTGGATGGCTTCTCCATCTAGATGAGCATTATTTACCCTTGTTATCATACTATCATACTATGTTTTTTCCCAACCAATACTCTATCATCTAGTACTCAGCCCTCTATCTGTGCCTTATCCACCTAAGAGAATTTCTTAAAATAGCATGAGGGTCGACAGGCATGAGCCAATATTTCAAATATACAAAGAAACCACAGAATATCGAGCTTGTAAGAAAAAATATGAACAAGCAGGTTGGGTGTCGTTCTTGTAGAAATTCAAGGGCCATCATGAGGGAATTTCTCTCGTCTTTGCACAAACATATGATGGAGAGAATGTGCAGCTTGGGGATGTGAAATTAAAAATTATAGAGGCCACTATAGCAGAGGCTATGGGTCTCCCGATGGATGGAGAAAGATACTTCAAAAGAGTAATCATGGACAAAAAGCTCTGTCAACAATTCCTCAAACCAGAACATCACGACACCGATTGGACCAAGGGCGTCCCTCCGAGCTATATCAAAGAAAAATACTGGACAATGCTTATAAGTCTGCAGAAACTCCTCACCTGTGAAGGAAGGTATGTTGTGACCTTCATTTATCATTTAAATCTTTTGTCACATTTTGAGGGAGGACCACAGATAAATTTTCCCCATTTTTTTATGGATGAGTCTAAAGAAAATGGCAAGAGGGGTGAGGTCAGTTTCTAAGAATCCCGAGACCAGTCTTCATCATCATGTTTTAATCAAACTTCTGGTTGTTCATTCTCTAAAAACACAAGGGGGTATTTGGAAACAGTTGCTCCAACAGATCTTCGCTCAAGAGAAATCCAAGTCTGTCAAGACATAGGAGGCAGGGACACACAGTGAAAGCTCAAGCAGAAAATCAAAGAAAGATATGGCACCAGAAGGTAAAGAAGACACTGTTGTGCCCAACTCCTCTCAGCTCATTGAGAAATCAGTGACAGAAAATTTTGTCGTGGGAGAACCTGTTATATCAAGAAAGAAGACAACCACTCAATTCCAGAGAGTAAGCGCTACTTCGGTTCAAAGGGGTAAAAGACGAAAGGAGGGGTCAGAACCATGTGGTCAACCGGATAGTGTTCCCAAAACAATTATGGAAATGCCTTCAGAACCAGCCAGTCAAATAGAACAGACCACTGACTCCCAATTACAAAATAATAAAAATTATGCAACAGCTGAAGCGTCTAGCTCAGTCCTATGTCTTAAAGACTAACAGTCACAGAATAAGAAACAAAAGAAGGAGATGGATCAACATAATATTTTACTGGAGCCAACTGTAAAACCCCCTCCAAAATCCCCTAAAGAATTGAAAAGTATTTCTGAAGTTACTCGGCCTTCCCAAAGCTCAGTTGGTGGCTTGAAGGAGACTGCTAAGGTGACAAGTAAAAATAGAAAGGGACTAGAAGGAAAGGAGGTACAAGTTCCATAACCCACACCTTAATCTTCTCGGTTAGGAATATGAGCTTGCCAGCAGAAGAAAACCCCAGAGGTTACAGTTCAAGCCCACAATATAAAGGTCCAGTCAACACAAGAAGTACAGGTGTCCAGACCTATCCCTATTAGGAAATCAAAGAAAAGGAAATTGTTTGAAAAAACTCCTACCCCTGTCAGCAAGTCTAAGAAAGCCTCGCCAGCCATACACAGGACCACCAGAAGTATGGATAAATACAAGACGATTCCAAACATGCCTTCTCCTCAAATAGAACCTATGAATATTCCAAGTTCTCCAGACAAAGAGAGTGGTTGGGGAGTTGCCACAAGTGAAACAGAAGGACTGGTAACAATAAGTGAGACAGAAGGATCGGTAACATAGACTTTGATGGATTTGAGGAAGGGAGAAGAAGCTCGAAAAGTGGTCACTCAGGAAGCATTCACACCAAGTCCATGAAAATCCTTGAGCAGATGAAAGATGATGATAAAGGTTCTAAGGAGTCCAAGGAAATAAAAAGAGGCTCGAGAGAAGGTGGCCAAGGAAGTACTCACACCAAGTCCAGACTAGTCCTTGAATGAAATAATGTTATTAATAGAAATTGAGAGATTGAAACAAGAAATTGAAGAATACAAAATATTGGACAGGCATATCAAGGCAAAGAATGTAGAATTGAAGGAAAAGCATGCGGAGGTCTCTGCCAAGCTTAACAAAGTCTTGTGATTGGTCCATTACACTAGGGTGATCAAGAAGGAATTAAAGAATGAAGCTTCCGGTGTTAACATTTTGCAATCTGAGGAATGACAAAGGAGGGTCCAATTGTGCATAAAGCTTTTGGGTATCAATTTTTGATAAAATTGCATGAGGACATGCAACATCTTTAGCATGGGGGAAATGTTGAGTCTCCATTTTTCCATAAGATAATACCTTATCTTACCCTCTATCTAAGTCTTTTTGCCTCTGTTATAAACCTATACTGGACTATTCCCTCCCAAAATACATGCCTAATAGCTATGTCATGTCTACAAGAGGTAATTGGTGATTTAAACCATGTTTGTTTAACTTTCTTAAATTAATTCGATTGAAAATGTTTTATTTTGTATAGTTCTAATAATTTGATTTATGAGCAGTCTATTTGGCACTACCAGACACCATGTAATCTGGTACCGAATCCATTCTGGTACCCAAGATAGTTTTGATCTAGTACCAAGACGTGCGTTATTCCGGTACTCCTTGCTCTGTTCTATTCTGGTACCAGACTCGTGACTGTGTGCAATCTAGTACTAAAACCTTTGTTTCGGGATGCGCCAGTTGGACTTGGATAATGATGGAGAGTTTGAGAAGACAGTTGGATGGAAGCATCCGAGTTAGTTTTCCAGTTGCAAGAGAATCCATCGCTCATTCACTTTGTGTCATGAGGATGGAGTCGACTCCTCAAAATTCGATGTAAATCTTAATTATGGGATTTCCTGAACTATTTAATGTTTATCCATACATATTGGTAGTATTGGCTTACCTTATATAAGGAATGTTGTGTAGAAAGGAATGTAGAAAATATACGATAATAATCAGACAATACTTGTCGTCATCATGTATGAAGTAAAAGATTGTTGATCCAATTTACCAGTTGAATTAATACAGAAGATATTTTATGTCAATTCTTGGATGTGAGTGAAAGTCTTAGCCTGTTAACTCCTTAAGAGGTTCCTTGTTGGTTCGGAAAGGGCCCACCGCCCCAACTAAGGTAAACCTCATTGTATACGTTTTGTGTGTTTGAGTTTGTAGTTTACAGCAGCGTGTGTGTGTGTGTGATTTGTCTTTATTTTATTCTCAGGATTAAGCATCTAGTTCATCATTTTGGATTGGTGTGTAACAGCAAGTGTTATATTGAATATACATTTTATTATCCAGTGTTGCAGGTAGCTATCCCATGATTTGAAGTGTGGACTGATATTTTAAGTTTATGATTGTAGTATCATAGGGGACCAGAAGACTTTATCTTTTATCTACATGTGTTGTAATAAAGTCTTTCAGTCATACTGAATTTCCCTTGTGCTGGTTTAATTGAGTTATATGAGATTGAAGTCGGCTTTTATTTATAGAGTGGTTGAAATTGATTGATTTAATCGTTACAGGAAACAAGCTTCTTAAAGTTCATCTTTTTAATACAAGTTCCTAACATGAACAAACTTGTTTCTCTGAGACAACATTTCTTTGATTGACTGCTTGTCTAAATTTCATTATCAATTTTAGGTTTAGAGGATATTTTGAAGTATTTAGAGATCTTAGAAATGGAATTTTTATGTTATTAATTATTTCCTATATGAAACAGACTTAGATAGTTTGCTTGTTCTCGGCACATATGGTGTAATGACTCTTTCGATTATGAATCCCAGATTGACATTTAAATGAGTGTGAGATATACAGTGAACATATTTACGCACCAACAGATATCATGGGTGAAAAGTATATGGTCTCTTATGTAGTTCATCCATTATGAACCACTTCAAGTCGTCATAGTTTGGAATATACAATATGTTTTTGTAAGTCGACAGCCCTTCCTCGAGCATCTGGTAGCCTTCATACTTTAGCCTTGTAGGCTCTTGTCTTATGTATGAGGTCACGATCTTGAAGAATGCATTTTTCCCTTGTGCATTTATGAATCTTTCCCTAACGTCTATTTCATAGGTGCTTACTATTGCTAGATGAATCATTTTTATACTCCTGCTAAGGGAATTGGCCACCCTATTTTCCTTTCCTTTTATGTGTTTGATTTCGAAATCAAATTCACTTAGGAGAGCCATCCACCTAGCTTGTCTGGCATTGAGTTTTGGTTGATCAAACAGGTGTCTCAATCCACAATGATCTGGCATAAGCACAAATAATCTACCCATGAGGTAGTGCCTCCACATTTTTAAATCATGTACTATGGCAGCCAATTCTAGGTCATGGGTCACATAATTGATCTCATGCTCATTTAATTTCCTGGACGTGTAGAAAATTACACATCCCTCTTGGATAAGGACTCCTCTGAGTCCTTCCTTGTAGGCATCCGTACACACAAGGAAATCATTATCCGGGTCTGCAATCTTTAGCACGAGTGCATGGGTTAGGAGGTATTTCAGTTCCTAAAATATTTCTTCACATTTCGATGTCCAAATGAATTTAATCCCCTTTTTCTGAAGGGTGGTGATTGGACAACCAATCTTGGAAAACCCTTTTATGAACCTCCTATAGTATCCCGCTAAGCCCATGAAGGATCTAATATCGGATACATCCTTCGGAGTAGGCCATTCCATAATAGATCTAATCTTGTTGGGGTCTACTGCCACTCCTTCCTTAGAAATGACATGGCCTAGGTAATGGACTTGCTTCTGAAATAAGTCACACTTGCTAAACTTAGCGTAGAGATGATTCTCTCTTAGTACTTGAAGTACGAGTCTAAGATGTTCTTCATGCTCCTCCATGTTCTTGGAGTACATTATGATATCATCAATGAAAACCAATACAAATTTGTCTAGAAATTTGATGAGTAAATTATTCATCAAGTACATAAAAGTGGCGGGGGCATTGGTTAACCCAAACAGCACCACCACGAATTCATAGTGACCATACCTCGTCCTGAAGGATTTTTTGTGGATGTCTTCATCCTTAATCCAGACTTGATGGTAGCCAGACCTTAGGTTGATCTTCGAGAAGATTTATGCACCTCCCAATTGGTTGAACAGGTCATTGATTCTTGGTAAGGGGTACTTGTTCTTTATGGTTTCCTTATTTATTTGTCTATAATCTATGCACAGTCGAAGTATGCCATCTTTCTTTTTCAAAAACAGGACGGGCGCTCCCCACGGAGATACGTTGGGTCAGATGTAGCCTTTGTCCATCATCTCCTTTATCTATATCTTGAGCTAAAATAGCTCTGGCATGCTCATTCTGTATGGCGTTCTAGATGTTGATACCGCTCCCGGTGTAAGTTATATCGAGAAGTCAATATCCCTTCTCAGAGGTAGACCTGGTACTTCTTCTGGGAATACGTCCTTGTATTCTCTTAATATGAGGTGGTCCTCTAGGTTTGGTTTTCATCCTCAATAGATTACAATACATGTATGGCATATAAGGAACACCCCTTTTTGCAATACTTTTTCATTTGAAGGGATGATATTTGCCTCACTGAGATAGGCTTATGAATCCCTTGGAGGGTCATATTTCTCCCTTCTTCATTTACACATTCTAAATTTTTATGATAATAGTCCAATTTAGTTTTGTAAGCATCCAACCAATCCATACAAATCAACAAGTCATAAGATCCCAGGGGAAGTACATTAAGGGTCGCTTGGGTGGGAAATACACCCATGATGAATTGACAAGATGGTATGACCTTTGCCACTTTTCTTTTGGTCCCAGTGGCTAATTGCACCAACCATGGTTTAACATGTCTAATTGGTTTCAATTTACACTTATCAACAGTCTGAGGGGACACATAACTCAAATTAGAACCTGGGTCAATTAAAATAGAAACTATATGGTCGTCTATCATACCTTCCAGCTCCACCACTGAAGCTTGGTGGTTGGCTTGATTATTATCCAAGGCCACATAGATTCATGGCATGCTCCTAGCCACATCATTGACAATGTTCGATTCTTGGATGGTGTAGACTTTATTACCGTTTTGTTGTTTGTGTGGGTAGTCCCTCAATTTATGATCCTCTCCACAACCCCAACATTTTAAGGGTTCCTTCTTTAGGTTATCAGTCTTTCCTGGGGTTGTCTTAAAAGTTTTATTTCCACTTTGAGAGGGGAAATTTTTCTGATATACACGTCTAGTAGGAAGGCTTCTTCTAGAATCTTTTCTATAGTTCCTAAATCTTGAGGATTTAAACCCCTTCTTCTAGAATCCCAAACTACTCCCTTTCTTCTAGTCCTTGTGAGGTCTTGTCTTATTCCCAAAATGTTCATAACAATACCTCGCCTTCCGGATAGTTTTTTCTAAGGTCTTTGGTTCATCGAACTCAATTTTTTCCCTGCAGGTATGAGGTAACCCACTAATGAACCGCTGCATTTTTAATTTTTCATCTTTTATGTAGGGTACATACCTTAGTAGTTCAAGGAATCTATTGACAAATTCATCTATGGTGAGTTGCCCCAACCCGAGTTCATAGAATTCCTTAGTCTTCCCATCCATGTATTTCTCTGACAGATATTGCTTCCTGAAGTATTTCTCAAATTGTTTCCATGACAATTCCTTCTCATGGACTCCTTTCACGTTCCTAAGGTCTTCCCACCAAATGGAAGCCTTTCCATTCAAGTTAAAGATGGTTATTCAAGCCTTCAATTTTTCAGAGTAATCATGGACTCTGAAGTATTTCTTTAAACCAAATAGCCAAACTTCAGCCTCTTCTACCTTCCTAATCTTTCCATCGAAAGAGGGTGGTTTGTCTTTCTTGAATTTTTCAAGATCATGATTTTTGGAACGCTTACGCTTCTTTCTTTTCCTTTGGGAATATGAGCTTGCTCTGCCACTAGAAGATCCTTTGGATTTGTCAGCTTCCTTTCCAAAGGATTCTACTGATGAGTGTCCCTTGCCTCTAGATTGGGCCTTCTTCGAGTCACTTCTCCCAGTGTGGTCACTTATGGAGTCATTTTTTCGAATATCAGGTGGACTTCGCCTTATCTTCTTATGTCGTCGGTCCACATGACTGGTCACAGGTTCATGTTGTAGTTCCCTCTGTATTTCAGACAAGCTCTACAACAAGACTGTGTTAATTTCTGTTTGTTTTTCTTGCACCTTTATCAATCTCTCGTTGTCAGCCTTGTAACTTTGTAATTCGGCCTTGAGGCTCCTTACAGTTTCAGCTAGATCTGGAGGGGTTTCCACCACCCTCCTTTTGTCAGATTATTCATCTCTATTGTGGGAGCCATCATCCACTTCATGACATGTCACCATCCTTTATTCTTGAATTTTTCCTGTGATTTACTGACTGCTCGAGTGTTGAAAAAAACACTTATTGTTAGCTAACAGTCTATTAGTTCATGAACAATACATGGTTAAATTTCTTAAATGCATACACACAGTAGAAATTTTCATTCTTTTCTTTAATAACATTTTTAACCAGACTTTTAACAAAGAGGTAAGGTAAAGTGTCACTCTTTTAAAAGTACTCCAAATGGAGTTTTTTAAGTGACTCGTTCATGAGCCCAAGAAGGCCAAGCATTGTAACCATGCTCTGATACCAATTTGTAACACGCCCATGATGGGGAAAAAAAAAATTTCCTCCTTACAAGAACAGATCCTTTCCCTCTACGATTCCTAATTTGGGAAATTTGGGACTCAACCCGACTCTTCGGTCAAGGTTCTCTAATTCTCTAAATCAAGCAAGACTTCGAGACATGATAGTATCACCTCCTAATCAAACACAAGCCCTTCCGACTTCTGGTACAGGTCTTACGATACCCGCGACCTTCCCCTTTATGCTTCAGTGAAGGATCAGAGTTGGTGTTAGCCCCTTTTTCTTGAACCCTCCTTGGATGTGACCTTGGGTGATGACCTCACACAAACACACAATTGTGGGCGTGGCCAAAGGTGGTTTGAAACCAAACTACTCTTCGGCCCGCAAACCTACTCGAGCCTCCACATGTCCTTTCTCCAAAATCGGGGTTTGGATTGTGGGTCATCCTCAACTTTTTAAAGTTCATGCACCTCTGATCCCTGCAATGCTATGGGATCTTCGATATCCCGATCTTGACGGTACTGTCGGAACTAACAGTTCAGATATGCCCTTTTCAAATCCAAAGACCAAATCTACCCCTCCTAAATCAACGGATGTGATCTCCTTCGTGATTCTGGACTTCAGTCTTTTCAATTCTCAAAACCTTATTTCCTTCGTACATCAATATTATGGAGTTGACAATCTACAGACACCCATCCTCCTAAATCAATGGCCCTGCTTCTACTTCGAGTGTTTGACCTTTCAACTAGATCAACGGTCTGGTGGCCCTCTTCTCAATCAACTGTCGAGATCTCCTTCGGGTCTTCGGACTTCTGAGATCGAAAACCTCAAACTTCACCCTTTTCCCCAATGGATTTTATCTGAAGGTTATGATCCATTGACGCGTGTCCACTGGATCTGACAATCAAGGATTACTTCGGGTCTTTACCTGGAGTCCACAGACTCATGCCACGTGTTCTCCAGATATGATGGTTTGGATCTACTTCGGATGATCATATGGTCGACGTTTACTTCATCTGTTTTCACAGAATCCACAGATTCATGCCACCTGTCCTCTAGATCTGACAGTCTAGATCTATTTCAGCGCTTCGATGTTTTGAGCTTCGGGAGTTTCAACTCTCGAGGTGATTTCTCTGAAGACTACGATCTGTCGCCATGTGTCCCTCTAGACCTGATGGCTATGAATTACTTCGGGACTTTACCCGGAGCTCATAGATCTATGCCACATCTCTACTGAACTCTGACATCCCCAATCCACTTCAGTTGATCCAACGCCTAAGATTTACTTCGGGTGATCTGATGATTCAAATTCACTCTCGTTGATCAGACGGGTGAGATTTACTTCGGACTTTCGACTCTCCTATCTTCCAAAATCTCAAGTCTCAAACTTGCCTCCTCTCGAACAAATTCCTCTGGAGTCCATGATCTGTCACCACGTGTCCCTCTGGATCGGGCGGTCTAGATTCACTTCGGGCTTTCGGGGTTCGAGAATTTCAACTTTTAACTGAAAACCCTTGAACAAATTTCTCTAGAGTCCACGATTTGTCTCCAAGTGTCCCTCTTGACGATGGATGGTCCCAAACTACTTCAAGACTTTGGAACTTTGGTAAGTCCTCATCTCCTACGTGTGCAAGGTACTAAGGTTTGTGCACCTTTTTTAGATTAGACGGTTTTCGAGCCTCTGCGATGTGATCCAATGAACATTGTCGCTCCTCCTCCTAGGATTTTGACTTACTCCAACTTAGAAGGTTTTCTAAGTGCTCAAAGGATTCGACCTTCACTCCTCCTACGGGCCCGTCTCCTGAATTTCGTCTGTGCTCCTGAAAGAGCTATCTCTTCTGAGCTTGATCTCTTTGAAGGTTTTCGTTGTCCCACGCGCTCCTTGCATTTCAAGGATCGCTTCAAACTCAGATCAAATGTCAACGACGATCGATGGTTCACAGGAATTGCGGGGTCACAACATGTGGGTTCTTTACCAGGGATTTTGACCTCCACAATCTAGAAAGTTCTCACTCGATTCTAGTCTAACCGAGATTGTTGATCCTCCAACCCATTGAGATCAACGGCAAGGGTGAATTTTGGGCCGCGAACTATCACGTTTCCTATTTTCACCTTTGCGCTCTGCGGTGATTCCCCACCCTGGATCCTCGTTCATAGATCGATGATGCATATCAATTATGGGGTTTAACTTGACCTTCGTACAACTTGACATCTCGGAGCCTCGAGTTCCAAAGTTCCTAGACCCAGGTCACATGGATATTCATAAAAATCTACAGTTATGATCCCCTCTCTTAGTCGGGTTTTTGGTTAAGGAAATAAGCGCAAGTTCAAAGTCTCCTAGACTACTGGTCTGAAGGGAACACCTTCCCAACTCGCAGAGCTTTAAGCTCTGAATCAAGGCAAGGTAACTTGTGAGGTTACCAAATCAGTAGATATGCCTAGAGGCTTGCTCTGACTCTGGAACGACAATGTAAATTCCTGGGGAAAGCGCCTTCAAGTGATTAAACTAGGGCGTATGGAAATTCAAGAAGAATTATAGGTTCTCAAGGAAACAAATGCATACTCATAATTTAATCATTTAGTACAGATAAAGAAACTGTTATAGACATGTAAATACTCGCATGTATCCATTATTTACAATTCAAAACATAAGGAAAGAAAACACTTATCAGAACCATAGAGTGTGATGCAACTGTTGAAAGGGGTGATCGTTTCCACCCAACCATAGGCCCAATCACTCCCAATGGATTTATCACTAGCCACCCCTGAGCTTAAGCCACAATGCTTTGAGATTCAATCTCTTACTTCCATCTCAACATAAGTTAGGGACGAAGGTTACTCTCCTTCTCCAAATACAGAAAGTAGATAAGGACGAAGGTTACTCTCCTTCTCCTGGTTCAATCTCTATTTTTTGTGATTAGAACTCATTTTTCCTCTTTTAGTCCTTCCTCGGACCCGATACTTTCCTCTCTCATCTCTGCATTTTTCTTTGCAGCTCTCCCCCTTCCCACCATACTCCCTTTCTTGCCTTTTTTCGCAAGATTGCATGTGGCTCGAATTTCTAGTCTGTGGTCAAGTCTGGAAGCCTTACAAATGGGCTATTTGCCCCATCCCCTCATTAACTCTTGAGGAGGCCTTCCCACCTACCAGCCTGACTGTAATTCATTCATGGGTCAGGGGGTTGTTCTGATCTAATAAAATTAATTCTAGCATGGTACTGGTTCGGTGGAGGTTAACACAACCATTCATAGTCCTCTCCACCACCTTTCATAGCATTTCATGGTCTTTCTTAGCACATCCCCTCTTTCAGCAGTCATGTAACACGTAACCATTTTATATTAAAATAATAGAATTTGCATTCATCAACCTTATACACAAGGTCCATCAAATCAAATATTCACACTTTTAATTTTTCCATAGTTCCTTGGCCCATATAGTTATATTTACAAACTAGGGGAAACAGGGTGTTACAGAATCATTGGTAGCTTGGATAAGCAATAAATAGTCCTCAGTTTATTTGTCTACCACTGAAGCTGAGTATATTGCAACATTAGAATGTTGCACACAATTGGAATGAATGAAACAAACCTTACAAGACATCATAGTGTTTGAAGAACCCACTAATATCTACTGTGATAATACAAGTGCTATAAGTCTCTCCAAGAACCTTTTCCAGCACTCCAAAGAAAAACACATTCCAATAAAATACCATTATCTAAGAGATCGGGATGAAAATAAGAACAATAAATTGGAATATGTCCCAACACAAGAATAGGTTGCAGATATTTTCACTAAACCCTTAAGCAGAGATATATTTGAATATATCAAGCAAAGATTGGGATAGTCTCTCTTCCAATATAATCTCTCAAGAAAATAATGCATCAATTGGCATCAATTCAGGGGGAGACAGTGATCAAAGTCAGGGGGAGTCCTTCAACCCTTTGTCCTTGATGTCAAAGGAGGAGAAATGAAAATAGTATTTCCATCAATGCCAAAGGGGGAGATTGTTGGAAATATAGCAATATAGGTTGGCATTGATGGCATTGGCTTTGACAATTGATCTGTGATGATGATAATATCATTAATGGCATTGGAATTAACAGTTGTGACTCTACTACATAATCATGACTGGAATAGGTGTACTAATGTTGCATACATTTCAGATGTGTTGACAGATAATGGTTTTGTATATTAGAAACAAAGGATTGATGATAGGGAAAGAAGGTGAGGCTACAACAAGGGTTGTTTAGAGTAAATGAACAAGGTGTTATTGGAAATCATGGGTTCAACAAGGAAAAGGTGTGGAATCCCTTGAAAGAAGGGCAGAGTAAGGTAACTGCAGTAAATGGAGTATGGAACGAGGGCACACAATTACACCTGCATAAGCCATTTGATTCAAACAAAATGTCTGCAAGGCCAGTAAAGAAGTCACAGAAAGGTGATGGCCCAATTGATGATGGATCTGGGGATAGTCCTAGTGATACAGATGAAGAACCTTGGAAATGTGTACTTTTCTTTGGTTCTCGAGGATTTACTGAAACACTAAAAGAGAAGGTTCTTGATTTAGAGGGATATATGAAGTTATTAATGGTCAAGAGTGAATAATATAAAGAACGTGCAAGACAAAATGAGGAATATTGTGTCGAGTCTTTTAGAAGGGTTGTGGAATTGGATAACTTATGTGTAATATATGATTCAAGGACAAAAGAAATAGAGAAAATTGTAAATACACTCCAAAAGGAAATTTCAAGGCTCCAACAAAAACATAGTGATAATGAGAAAACACAAGAGACTATGAATGTAACAAAAACAAAACTGTTCAAGGTCGAGGAATTTTAAAGCATTCAAATTATGATTTGAAACACGTAGAAATGCTAGATAACTATTTATCGAGAATCAAGGAGCTTGAGATTGCACGTGGCCTTGAGACAAAAGGAAATGACCTTGCAAGAGTAGTTGGTAGATGTTGAGCTCAGGAGAAAAGAATTAGAAGATAAATTGAACTTGGAATTAGACCTCCTACAATAAGAAATTAAAATCAGGTCTCTAAAAGAAGACAAATTAAATGGTGCACAATCTATGTTAAGTAAACTCGAAGTAAAATTAGAAGTCTTAACGGTCAAAGGAACATGCCAGGAGATAGAGAAGTGTTGCATGTGGCTTACTTTTTCTCTTGATCCAAACATTGTGAGGCCAAAAGAAGTCTTTCAATAAGCTTTGGATATGGTGCAGAATTCACCAAAGACTTATTTATATAAATGTGACCAGTTGAAGTCAATTCGTCAAGATCTTACAGTGCAGCGTATTAAAAATGAATTTACAGTAAAGGTCTATGAAACCCATGCACGATTAGCTCTGGAGGATGGAGACATGCCAGAATACAACTAGTGCCAGTCACAGCTTCAAGGGATATATGCTGAAGGAATTGAGGGTTGTCTTCACCAATTTGCATCCTACAAGTTATTATACAGTTGTCTGAACCCAGGAAACAATATTCATCTTTTGTCTTCAATGGAAAGAAATATGCAGATCATTATAATTGTGGAATTAGTACAAAAACCTGAACGCAATCATGGGAAGCGCTTTAAGATTCGATGGGAGTATGTTGTTGAAGAGAAACCAGACATCATGGTTAATACATTTGATCCATAAGGATGAAGTGTTGACTGCAAAGACTCAGCAATCGTCTGATCAAGTGATCGACGGTGTTGATTAACTCATTTAGTGGGATTTATCCCACATTGAAAGTGTGAAAAGTTTTATGTGGGTTTATATACACCTCCATCACTACACCTATTTGACGCATAGTGAAAAGGTATGGCAGGGGCTCTAGGTGCTTGGACTTCACAAAGAATATCACCAGCAAGGAGCCCGGGACGACCTATCAGGCCCCTTACCTTTTGGAAGAAGCGATAACAAACGTTGATCTACCGAGGAGATGATCTCGTCCATTGGATAAATATTTTTTTACATTGTTAGTGTGACGGTCATGTGAGTGATCATGGGCTTAGGAGCATTCGTTATTTCAATTGGTGGTGCGACTTCCAATTTTATCGGAGTCTTTGGAATAATGCCAAATCTAGAGGATCACCAAGTTTTCTAACAAGTGAATAGACATTCAAATGTTGAGACCACTATTATTGTCGGAGTTTTTGGCATACTGCCAATTGTGGAGTTTCGCCAAAACTAGTTAAAGACATGCACAACACAAACACCAACACAGTGAATCAAATAAACATCACATTATTTGATGAAATCCCTGGTGTCATAACTACAATTCATAAATGATATTAAAATAATAATGCTTAAATCCTGAAAGCATTGATTTAAGGATGTATTGTGATGTTTGTTAAAAAAATGCATACACATTAACACAATCATTAGATTTGAGATATAGATCGAAGAGATGTGTGGTTATGAAAAGTCATGTTGATGACTGTGTTACTTAAAACAAGGGTTATGTAATATTAAATGAAAAGACATGTTGTTTATGAAGGGTTGTGTTGAAAAGTTTAAAGACTTATAAGTATGTTGAGATAAGAATGAGAAAGATGTGTATGTCAAAAAATTATTTAACATCAAGAACAAAAGGATACAGAGTAGCAGTTATGAAACCCAGTGTTTGATATAGAAGACCATTACTAGACTGCATATCCTATTTCCAAATCGATGAACAAAGGATGGCAAGGAGGTGCAAGGGCAAGTTGGAGCATGCATGTGGAGTAGGTGCTTCCTTGTCATTTGTAGATGACTAAATAAGGGGTTGTACCCTCATACCATTTGGAGCTGGTGAATAAGGGGTGTGGGTGCATCATGATCAGTGGGTGTTGATCTAAAGAGGAAGAACATCTTCCTTCTATTGTAACTTGTAAAATAGAATTTTGCAGTTAATAGAAAAGTGTTTGTGGTTTTCCCAATCAGTTTCCACGATAAAATGTTGTGTTCAAATTTGTTTGCATTGACAAAAGTAAAAATTTGATAAAATTAGTGTGTCATTGATTCACCCCCCCTCTCAATGACAGTATCTGATCCTTCAGAAGAAACCCTCTCAAGAAGGCTCGTCCTGGAGCTAAGATGCATGCCAAAACCAAATATTCATTTGAGGATTTCTCTAGTGAAGGAGTAGAAATCTCAATAGAAATGTCCAGTAGTAAGACTAGTTCCCATTCCTAAAAGAAGGGGAAGAAAAGGAAGTACTCCAAGGGTAGGGAGCCTGAGAAATTTAAGAAATCCAAGACACCTACTTTTGATGGGGAAATCAAAAAATGGGAAGAGGTAGAAGCTTGGATATTGGGCCTAAGGAAGTATTTCAGAGTTCATAACTACTCTGAGAACTTGAAGGCTCGAATAGCTATATTGTTAGGGTCCTAACCCGTACATAGGTAGATCAATATATTCGGATGTAATAAAGGTCAATATTTATAAGACCTTTCAATAAAATAGAATAAGGCAGATGTAAGAAGACCTAATAGAAGCTTCTACTTCTAGAAGGATCTTCCTCTAGATGCTTCTCTTGATAGACATATTTAGTATAAATAAGGGTCGAGGGTATGAAAACCCTAGCTTGGAGATTATTGTAACAGAGTGTTGCTCGAATGGAGGTTGCCCCCTCGAAGAGGCCCGTGAACATTGCTTTCTAAACCAAACAGCTATTTATGTTGTTGTTCTTATATCATTTTTGTGTTATTGTGGAGATTATGTTGGTTATATTACTGTTATTCTTCCATTTCTAGCATTTTATTTTTGTTCTACATATTTATTATATTTGGTATCTTGCAAGTGGTATCAGAGCACTTTCCTTGGAAAAAATTGTGGGAATTTTTTTTCAGGGTAGAGACGTATTCCGGTGTCATTAAGCCACAGAGATCTGTCGTTACGCGCATAAACCCACAGTTGAGGGATTCATACATGTAGGAAATACAAGTGGTTATTAAGCACACATTTGTTGGCCACCCTTGTAACCCATGTTGGTACCCCTTCGAGTGGTAGCGCATCAGAAAGCACTTGTGTATGGATCGTCCTAGATTTCCTGAAGTCCTCTTTAGATAAACCTATCAGCCTTCGGACTGCTATAGTGTCACTGAGAACATCACTCAGGAAGATACTCTCTAGTACCTGGGTAGTTGGGTAGTACGGATAAGGGTATGGTCTATCCTCCTTAGTTAGTGCCCTGAGATATTGGGCCAAGTACTATTGTTGGACCCCGCACGTATATCAGGGAAAACCCTTGTCTGTAGAACCCTTGATTACCTAACCCTTGGGGGACAGAAACATAAACAAATTAAAACAGACCAGATCTATTGTCGCGCAACTGTGTTCGGGATGCCAAGTAAATACACATTTTTTTCTGATTAAGCATTTAGGGATTTCATCACTGCAGTATTCTTCAGACCTGAGTATAACTCCGCAGGTGTAAAAAAAATTAAAAAAAAAAGTCTGGAAATTTTTTCACCATTATTTGAGATCTATTCCATTGGATTCATCTCTTCTCCCTTATCACATTCATCCATATCATTTTTCGGCAAAATTTTTTACCCCGCCTACCCCTTTTCAGTTAACCCATCCTCATGGCCCATATCCGTAGCCAAGATCTGGAAACTCGCTTCAACACCTTGCAATATGGTTTCCTCGAGACCCAAAGAGAAGTGAAACAACTCAGTGTTATTGTTTCCTCCATCGTTTCATCCATCAATACCACCATAAATACAACCATGCAGTCCTCAATGGAGGAAGTCAAACAAGAACTGATCACCCAGCTTGAATCTGTCTTTGCATCACTCTGCACCAAATTGAAGATCCCTACATATGACCCTTTCTCTTAAGCACCTCCAAAGACCGAAGGCGAACATTCTTCCCATTCCCATACCTTTCAGCCCCATCACTTTCAACGTGAGCTATGCCTTCCGTGGGTGGATGTGACCAAATTTGATGGCTCGAACCCCACTAGTTGGGTAACCCAAATGGAACATTATTTCTCTTTATATGGCATCATAGATGACTTGGCCAAACTCCGGTATGGTGTTCTCCATCTAGATCAACAACATTGGCAATGGTGGCAATGGAGAAAAACTTCCCATCAAGGGTATATTTCTTAGACCCAGTTTGTGACTGAGCTTTATGAATGCTTTGACACAGACACCAACCATTTGGGCCATTTGACAAAGTTGAAACAATCCATAACAGTAGAAGACTTCATAGCTTCCTTTGAGCGCCTGGCTTTTCGAACAGAGGGCATGACTAATGCTTTCTTTCGAGAGTGTTTTATCAGTGGCCTCAAGGAGGAGATTTGGTCCCATGTCCTCATGGCTCGACCCTCGAGTTGGGTGGAGGCTACTAAAAGTGCTAAAGAAGCACAACATGTTGTCTCCTCTCAAAACCAAAAACCCTCCTTTATCCATCACCCTAAACCTGTCACTCCCACTACTCCCTCTGCCCCATTAAAGATCCAAAAATTGACCAGGGATGAAATGGTTGAATGCCAACTCAAAGGCCTTTTTTATAATTGTGATGACAAATATTTCTAAGGCCACAAGTTTAAGGAACAAAATCTTTTTATGGCCATCTCTGAGGATATTTAGGAAGAGGATGTTGAAACTCCCCTTGTGTCTGAGTCACCTGAAATCATTGACATAACCCCTCCCTCAAGCCCTCCCAAAGTAGAACCTGTCATTTCCCTCAATGCTCTCACTGGCTTCTTCGCTCCCCAAACCCTCAAGTTAATCGGTTACATCAAGCATCGGAAGCTCATTGTTCTGGTTGATAGTGGAAGCACCCATAATTTTATTCATCGTTGCATTACCCAAGAAACTCATTGCTACATCCATGCTGTCAACAATTTCCAAATCATGATTTCCAATGGTGGTTCCATGAAATG
>ML796575.1:179232-196791 GCA_009831015.1 Picea engelmannii
GATTATTCTCGTAAAAGACCTGGATATATTTGAAGTATTCAACAAGATCAAGGAATTCAAAGCCTTGATAAGAGAACCCTTCTGTAAGGAAGATTAATATACTCAGGTCAGATAATGGAGGAGAATATACCTCAGAAGAGCTCATGAACTTCTGCAAAGATGTTGGGATCAAGATCTCCAACAAAACGGTGTAGTTGAACAGAAGAACAGAACCATGCTGGAAGCTGTGAAGATCAAGATCTTCCTAAGTGCTTATGGGCAAAAGCAGCAATGACAGTTGTTTATGTGCATAATCGATTTCCCCATAGTGCACTTGGGCTCAAGAAACCAGAAGAGATGTTCACTGGAAAGAAGCCAGATGTAAGCCATCTCAAAAATATTTGGCTATCCATTGCTTATTCATATACCTAAAGAAAAGAGAAACAAGTTGGACCCTTCAGGAAAGAAGGGAATATTTGTGGGGTCTCCAAGGCCTTCAAAATATACATACTAGGTCATTGCCACATTAAGATCAGCAGGGACGTGACCTTTGATGAAGAAGCAGCACTTAAGAAATCAAGAAGATGCCATCTTGAAGACGTATATGAAGAAGAACCTGTAAATCCCAGGATTGAAAAATCAATGAGGGAGGTTCCTAGAGCTGCAGAACCAATGAGGGAAGTCATAACTTCCCTTGATGAGGAACTTCTAGAAGACCATGATATAGTAGAAGTTCAAGAACCTCCTCAATTGGCCTTCTCCCATAAAAGAAAGCCTGCTTGGGCAAGAGAGCTTATTCAATATGGAGAGAAGTATGTTGTTCCAGAAGGAACCTCGAGACAGGTGAAAAGACCAAATCCATTCTCCAGTTACACGGCTTTGATATGTGATCTCCTAGATGAAGAGCCTACCTGCTTTGAAGAAACCATTCAGAGAAAAGAATGGGCAGATGCCATGACAGAGGAATACCAATCCATAATGAAGAACGAAGTATGGGAAATAGTTCCCAGATCGAAGAATAAATATGGGGTATCCTACAGATGGCTCTTCAAAAATAAAACATGTTGTTGATGGAAGTATTGAGAAATATAAAGCAAGATTTGTCGCTTGTGGCTTTTCCCAGAAGGAAGGTATTGACTATGAAGAGATATTCACTCCTGTGGCTAGATACACTTCGATCAGAACCATTATAGCTCTTGTTGCCAAGATGAAATGGAAGCTGCACCAGATGGACGTGAAGACAGATTTCTTGAATGGTGTTATCGAAGAGGAAGTGTATATAGAGCAAACCCAATGTTTTGAGGTTGAAGACAAGAAGTCTCATGTCTGTCGATTGAAGAAAGCCTTATATGGATTGAAGCAAGCTCCCAGAGCTTGGTATGGTCGTATAGACAGTTTCTTGACAAGCTTAGGCTTTACCAAGAGTAAAGCAGACTCAAATCTCTACTTCAAAATTATGGATAATGAACCAGTAATATTACTACTGTATGTGGATGACTTATTCTTAATTGGAGAATAAAATATCATCGTTGAATGTAAACAGAGACTTGTCACAGAATTTGAAATGAAAGACCTTGGCCTAATGCATTACTTCTTAGGTCTTGAGGTATGGTAGAGTCCAGAAAGGATCTTCCTTAATCAAGGGAAGTACACGGTCGAAATATTACAGAGATTCGACATGCTAGAATGTAAGTCCATGAATACACCCATGGAAGCAAAGTTGAAGTTGTTGGTCGATACTTCGTCAGACTTGATAGATGCCACACTATACAGACAAATTATTGGATCGTTGATGTACCTGACGAACACCAGACTAGACATCTGTTTTGAAGTGAACACCTTGAGTCATTTTCTGGTAGAGCCCAGACGTGTTCACCTAGTGGCTGCAAAAAATGTGATGAGGTACCTTAAAGGTACAATGGATTATGGTCTCATCTATGATGGAGATCATGACTTCACTTTGAGTGGATATACTGATGCAGATTGTGTAGGAAGCGTTGCTGACAGAAAAAGCACTTTCGGATTTCATTTCAGTTTGGGATCAGCCATGATCTCGTGGCAGAGTAGGAAGCAATCCAGTATTTCTCTTAGCACAGTGGAAGTAGAGTACATTGTTGCATGTTCTGCTAGCTGCGAAGCTATATGGCTTCAAAAGTTGCTGACAGGCCTATTTGACTTGGAGATGAGAGAAACCACGATTCTATGTGACAACCAAAGCTGCATAAAGATGACAGAGAATCCTGTATTCCACGACAGGTTGAAGCACATAGAGATCTGCTATCATTTCATCCGCAACATGGTACAGAGGAGCCTTGAAGCTCCAGTACATTAGCACGGATGAACAGGTTGCTGACGTGTTGACTAAGCCTTTATCTCATGTAAAGTTTGAACACTTTCGAGATAAGCTTGGTATAGTCCAAAAGGACCCTCCCTAAAAGGGGGAGTATATATATTTTCCTTGCTTCTGACCTCGTTGTTAGATGTAAAGAAAGATGAGTCATGCTTCTGACCTCGTTGTTAGACGTAAAGCATGACGTTGTGTGTTCCTTGCTTCTGACCTCACTGTTAGACATAAAGAAAGATGAGTCATGCTTCTGACCTCACTGTTAGACGTAAAGCATGGCGTTGTGTGTTCCTTGCTTCTGACCTCACTGTTAGACGTAAAGCAAGTTGAGCCATGCTTCTGACCTTGTTATTAGATGTAAAGCATGATGTTGTGTGTTCCTTGCTTCTGACCTAGTTGTTAGACGTAAAGCAAGATGAGTCATGCTTCTGACCTCGTTGTTAGACGTAAAGCATGACACTATGATTCCTTTCTTCTGACCTCGTTGTTAGACGTAAAGCAAGATGATTCCTCACTTCTGACCTCATTGTTAGATGTAAAGCGAGATGTTGATGTGTTCCTTGCTTCTGACCTCGTTGTTAGATGTAAAGCAAGATGAGTCATGCTTATGACCTCGTTGTTAGACGTAAAGCATGACGTTGTGATTCCTCGCTTCTGACCTAGTTGTTAGACGTAAAGTGAGATGATGATATTCCTTTCTTCTGACCTAGTTGTTAGACATAAAGCAAGATGTGACCGACACTGAGCTACCAGCTTAACAGCTGTGACATTGAGCCAGTGTAGTACTGTCAGCCTAGTGATGTGATGAGGTATCATTTTTTTACTGATACATATTTGATGCAGATGATGATAGCATTCTTTTGAGAATGATGATGCTGCCGATGAAGAAAACTTTTGATGACTCGTAAATGTGCTAGCCAATGTTTCAAGATAATATTGACGATACTGTCCTCCTGATGCCACTGATGATGCAGACCTCTCTCGCCTGATGCTAATGAAGAATACCCTTCTTGTTAAGGGGGAGTGTTGAAATAATGTAACTGCAAAGAGTATTCTTAGTATTATTGTTATTTTATTATTAGGATTAATCCCCATTGTGGATTAATCATGTCGGTAATTGTATTAGGACCAAATCCCCTTTTGCATATTGGTCATCAGACAATTGTAATAGGAAGAATAAGAAGTCGGCCCCAGCAGTTATTATTGAAGACCCAGAAATAAAATAAAGGTGGGTTTACCCACCCAGATTAAGAAGTCGGCCCTGCCAGTGAAGAGACACTTCACACATGCCATAACTCACTTGTTCATTATCTTATGAGGCAAGCTACAATTACCAGTTAGAGAGAGGAGAAGAAGAGTGGTGCATCTTTTGGAGAGGACTATCTGTATTGGTTTGAGTTATCTCTTGAACATTGTATTGGCAATTTATGATAAGTTTTTGTTGGGTTTTCTTCCCCTAGAGGGTTTCCCAGGATAAATGTTGTGTCTCTTGTGAATTTGTATTTATAAGTGATCTTGATCTTATGTTACTCTTATCTATTGAAATGCAGAGAACTAAAATAATGGCATAAACATTAACACATCCTAGGGAGTTTCAGAAGTTTTGGAGGCTTCCTTCATCAGGGTCAAATTATTGGGCACTTCAGGGTTTCAGGAGGGCGCAGTCTTGATTAGGGTTTAGAAAGTTTGGAGGGGGAAGACTTGGCATTTGGACTTCATACTTTAGAGAGGGATTCCCCTTGCCCCGATCTATCCTTTGGTGAAGTTTGGTATTGTTTGGGGTTCTCCTTTAGCTGGGTCGAAACCTTGGCCTTCTCATCCATCCAGCAGGACGTGCCAGCAGCTAGGGGGTTGGACGTAACCCTAGCTCTTTTGTATTTGGAACTTTATATCATATTCAGCCTTTGGAGGATTATTTTGTATTGTCAGGAGAATTTTGTAGCAACTCATATCTTCTATCTTGTAGCCATCTAATGTTATTCCATATCTAGTTCTATATTGTATCAGGTTCTTGCTTTTCATAATAAAAAGGCAGATCTATGATTTGGAGTTCCATATATTGTGTGTTGATTAGATCTTACATTGTATTGAGTATATCTTCATGACTTGTGTTGAATAACTGAATATAAACCTAAGGATGAAATACTGAGGGGCCAACCTGCACATACAAACAATCAAACAGTTAATTCAGTGGCTAGTTAGTGGTCCAAGCAAAAAAATTGGTTTGGGAACATTACAGTGGTATCAGAGCTCTGATCCTCCCATCTTGTGAGGATTAGTGCATGCAAAAATTCATTGGTATTTATATGGGCCAAAGGAAGAAATAGACAAGTGAGACAAAAGTTGAATTGGAGGGTTCAGGTGATGACAATGAGCCACAGGGATTGGCAATCTTAGCACAGGAATTGTGTAAGTCCTTAGTCCAGACAGAGAGCACATTGGTCTGCCACTTACAAGAAAATCAGGAGACAAATCATAGGGGACAGTCCAAAATATATGATACCTTGAGGAACGTAGATGAAAACTAGACAAGGATAGTCGATCTGTTGTTGTAGATGACTCACAAGGGGAAAGGCCCAGAATCCTATGCCAATAAGGAAACTAGTGGGTCTCATGGAGGAAACAAATAGCACCAGGAACATGGCCCCTATATTTATTCTGAGGGAATCCAAGGAGGAGCAGTGCCATTGGGATAGTCATGTAGCAGTACTACTCCTAAACCATACTTGCCCATGTTCATAGATGAAAACACATAGCTGGAACCCACAAATGATTTTGTTGATTAGTTTGAGCAATGTGGTAGGGAGTACAACCAATTGAGTTTGACAGTTTAGAGACAGATGACCCTAGATCAGTATTGTTAGATCAAATTAAGAAACAAACCCAGGCCGCACCACAGGAGCAACTATGAATTTGAGCTCAGGGATGGGAATATGGAGATTCCCTACTTTGATGGATTAGCCAAGATGAATGCATAGGCATGGGTGCAGAAACTAGACACTTATCATGGAAAACTAGAAACTAGACACTTTGATGGAAAAGCTCGTGATTGGTGGTATCATGGATTGACCACACTTGGCCACAATCGGATAGTGACATACACAGAGTTCACTCAAAGACTCATTGACAAGTTTGACTAGGGGTATCCTGAGCTACATTTCCAAGAGCTCACACAGCTCAAACAGACAGGAGCGTCTGACGTGTACATTGAGGAATTATAGAGGCTAACATTCATGGTACAGGATGTGTCACAGCCCAGACTCATGATGCTCTTCACTAAGGGGTTGGTGGAACCCTTGAAGTGTTGGGTGAAGGCTTTTAAGCCTACCAACCTACAGGATTCTATCTGGAGGATGAGAGACCTAGGACCAGCTGCAAAACCGAAATTTGTGCCTAGACCACCTCTTAACACCAGAGGAAGAGACCAGATACCTCCAATGAACCCAGGAGGGCATGACCCAGGGGGAGAGGTAGGATGGATGAGAATACTAGAAGAGAACTAAGGAGGAAGCATCTATGCTACACATGCAAAGAGCCATGGAACCCATCCCATAAATGCATAGGTTGTGGCCAAGTGCATTACATAGAGGTGACATTAGACAATGAAGAGGATGAGGCTTTTGGCCACATCTAGAACATAGAGGCAGACACCACCAAAACTGCAGAGGAGGAGGCTACAGGTCATGGTAGTATGAAAGAGGAGAGATCTACTTTGGCATCCATCAGTGGGGTGCCCAAGTACAACACCTTCAGAATGAGAGGAGTCTTACAGGGGAAAAAGGTGTCAGTGTTGATTGATGGGGGAGCCTCTCACAACTTCATTGACTCAACATTGATATTGAGGAGGCACATACCCATGGTTCAATTTGAAGGATTCAAGGTGGAGGTAGCAGGTGGAAGCACCATGTATTGTAACAGGTACATTCTAGGGATAAAGCTTACATTGGGTAGGCATGATTTGGTACAGGATGTTTATGTGATGGACCTTCTAGACACCAACATAATCCTTGGAGTACAGTGTCTCGGCACGTTGCGGCCTATCACCACCAACTAAAAGACCATGGAGATGTCTTTCACAGAGGAGAGTAGAAGAAAGGTAGTCCTCAGAGGCATGACAGGTAACTCAGCTAAGGTAGTCACAGCCAAGAGGATGGAGGCCATTTTCAGGAGGGAATAAATCATGTATGTTGTTGAGTACAAGATTTTGGCACGTGTGGACAGGAAGGGGAAGATTCACTACACACCAGAGATTCACAAGATCATTGAAAAACACAGTAAGGTGTTTGGACCTATTCCACCAGGTGTGCCACCAGACAGGGGATTTGAGCATATCATTGAGTTGGAGGAAGGAGTAAAACTAGTCATCACCATACCTTATAGACACCCAAAGAAGTATAAGGATGAAATAGAAAAGGCAATCAAAGAGCTCTTGAACATGGGGCACATTAGACCAAGTTCCATCCCTTTTGCCTCCTCAGTGGTGTTGGTCAAGAAGAAGGATGGAACCATGTGCATGTGCATTGACTCCAGGGCACTAAACAATAAGACAATACAAAATAGTTATCCCATTCCAAGGATTGATGAGCTATTGGATGAGCTCCATGGGGCTATTTATTTCACTAAGACTGACCTTCGCTCTGGTTACCATCAGATCAAAATGAGGGAGGAGGACATCCCAAAAAATTCTTTCATGTGTCACTACGGACACTATGAGATCTTAGTGATGTCATTTGGTCTAACCAATGCCCCAACCACGTTCCAATCATGTATGAACCATGTCTTCAAAAAACAGTTGAGGAAGCACCTCCTGGGATTATTTGATTACTTTCTAATCTATAGCAAGACGTGGGAGGAACACCTACAGCATGTGGACCAGGTCTTGACTATCATGGAGGAACAATCATTGTATGCCAAGGAGTCCAAATGTGAATTTGGAATGAAAGAGGTCCTCTACTTGGGACACATTATCGGAGTTAAAGGAGTACATATACATCAAGAGAAGATTTAGGCCATAATGGAGTGGCCTACACCTAAGACCCTTACAGAGTTGAGGGGATTTCTAGGCATTTGCACTTATTACAGAAAAATTGTCAAAGGGTTCTCACAACTTTGTGCACCTTTGATCGATTTGACCAAAAAGGGATCTTTCAAATGGAGTGAGGAAGCCCAATTTACATTTGACAAGATGAAAAAAGTGATGAGCACATGCCCAGTTTTAGCCTTACCAAATTTCAGCCAACCTTTCACTTTGGAGGGTGATGCTTCCAGAGAAGGCATTGGGGCCATACGGATGTAGAATAGGCACCCTCTTACCTATGAGATCCGAAAACTCAAGGGTCCTGAGTTGCTTTACACCATATACAACAAAACGATGTTGGCCATCATGCACGCTTTGGATAAATTCAGGCAATACTTGGTAGGTGCAAGGTTTGAAGTGAAATCAGATCACAACAGCCTTAAGTACTTCTTGGAGCAAAAGGACTTAAATGAAAGGCAGCAGAAATGGGTTAGCAGATTATAGGCCTATGACTTTGACATTGAATTTGTCAAAGGGAAAAACAATGTGGTGGCATATGCCTTATCCAGGAGACCATCAATGTATGCCATGAAAGATGTATCAGTTGATTGGAAGGACCTCCTTGTGATGGAATAATCCAAAAATTAGTTTGCTTGTCACGTGGTAGATGGGCAAATACAGGATGATAACTTCAGGGTCATCAATGACATCATCTATTACAAGGGTCGAATCTTTTTGGTTCTTGAATTGGCCTTCAAGGCCAAGGTATTACAGGCATGTCATGACTCACCGGTGGAAGGACACCAAGGGATCAGTAAGACATACAAGCAAGTAAGGGAGAGGTTCTCATGGAAGGGCCTCAAAGAGGATGTGTTGAATCATGTCAAGGAGTGTACTACTTGTCAAAAGAATAAGGATGAGAACACTCACCCAGCAAGACTGTTACAACCCTTACCCATTCCAGAGCACAAATGGGAGAGCATCTCCATGGACTTCATCATAGGGTTGGTGCAGGGTAAGGATTGCATTTTCGTAGTAGTGAACATGTTGATGAAATTTACACACTTTTTCTCCATTGCTACAGACTTCAGTGTGGCATAGGTGGTCGAATTTTTTTCCAGAGAGGTCTTCAAGCTACATGGGCTACCCAAAACCATTTTCGGTGATAGGGATAGTCGATTTATGAGTACATTTTGGCAGGAGTTATTCAGGCTAGTTGGTATGGCTTTGAGCCCTAGCACTAGTTATCATCCTCAGACAGACGGGGAGAATGAAATAGTCAATAAATGGGTGGAAGGCTATCTCGGGAACTATGTAGCGGGGAAGCAGAAGGCATGGGTTAGGTTGCTACACTTGGGGGAATATTGTTACAAAACCACCCATCACATGTCCATAGGCATGACCCCATTCAGGGCATTGTACAGTTATGACCCAATCTCTTTTGTAGATATTTCTTTTGGTGACAATAGAGCCCCAATGGTACAGGATTGGGTAAAACAGAGTCAGGACATCCTCAGGGAGTTGAAGGATCATTTACAGAGGGCATAGAATCAACAAAAGGTTCAAGCAAACAAACATAGGGTAGAGTGTATTTTTGAGGTTGGTGACTTAGTCTACTTAAGGCTCCAACCGTATAGATAAGATTCTATAAAAAGAAGTGGGTCAGAAAAGATCCAACCCCGTTTCTTTGGGCCCTACAGGATCAACAGGAAGGTAGGGGTTGTAGCTTATGAGTTGGAGCTCCCACGGGATAGAAAAATACATAACGTTTTCCACATGTCCTGCCTAAAGAGGGCCATTGGCCAACACATCACCCCACTGGAGGTGTTGCCACCTCTAGATGAAGAGGGGTAGTTGGTTCTGGTACCAGAGGAGATATTGGAGGTTCGGGAGAAGAAGCTCCGGAGGAGAAGCATCAAAGAATACTTTATCAAATGGAAGGATTTTCCCATTGAGGATGCCACGTGGCAGAATGAACAGGTGGTACGGGAGACATGATTGGAATTGCTTGTGGACAAGCAATTTCTAGCATGGGAGACTGTAATGTCCCCCTTTGGGAAGACTTAGTGGTCTAGTTATCCCCACTAGACCATAGTCTCATGCAGTATGGGGACAAGTCAACCAAATCAATGTTATATTTTGAAGTTGACTTAGAAAAAGGGAAAAAAGTAACTCAATGAAGAATTAGAACGATGGAAGTTGAGTTAAGAGTTGAACCTAGGGGTTAAACTAACTCAACAGGGAAACAGAATGGAAGTATAAAGGAAAGTCTAGGGCGCACCTTTCATTCATCTTGGATATTTTGTATTTTCTTGTTGAGCTCTTGAGCACACAATGTTGAGGGTTTTGAGATTACAAACCCTAGGGAAAAAATTGGCGGTGAAATATTCCACTCACCTTGTTCCAAGATTGGTCTCGAGGATGAAATAGTCCACCCACACCATTCTACACTTTTCACAGGTTCCATCATTGATTCAGGAGGGCAGCAGGGCCGAACCAGTTAAGGTTTTTCAATAGGGGCACACCATTGCATGAAGAGGAGTTTGTTCCAGCTTTGTGACAGGGCCTAAATATTATAGCACTTGGGTTTTTCTTACAGGACCTTGTGCATTAGTTTGGAGGCATTTTGGAGGAGTTACTTTGGCCAGGTTATTATCTACATATTTGGGACGGCTTAGAGAGAAGGAGGGCGCATTGGTGATTCATATATTGTTAGATCTAGGGGGTTATACCTCAGATATGATTGTGAGACTTATCCCAGTGACTTGTGGCAGCTCGATCTATCATCTTAGGGATTTTCAGGAGTTTTGGAGGCTTCCTTCATCAGGGCCAAATTATTGGGCACTTTAGGGTTTCAGGAGGGCGCAATATTGATTAGGGTTTCAACAGTTTGGAGGGGGAAGAATTGGCATTTGGACTTCATACTTCAGAGAGGGATTTCCCTTGTCTCGATCTATCCTTTGGTGAAGTTTAGTATCGTTTGGTGTTCTCCTTCAGCTGGGCTGAAACCTTGGCCTTCTCATCCATCCAGCAGGACCTGCCAGTAGCTAGGGGGTTGGACGTAACCCTAGCTCTTTTGTATTTGGATATTCATCTCATATTCATCCTTTGGAGGCTTATTTTTAATTGTTGGGAGAATTTTGTATCAGCTCATATCTTCTATCTTGTAGCCATCTGGTGTTATTCCAGATCTGCTTCTATATTGTATCAGGTTTTTGTTTTTCATAATAAAAAGGTCAGATTTGTGCTTTGGAGTTCCATATCTTATGTGTTGATTAGGTCTTGCATTATATTGAGTATATCTTCATGATTTGCGATGAATAACTGAATATAACCCTAAGTCTGAAATATTGAGGGGCCAACCTGCACATACAAACAATCAAACAGTTAATTCCTTGGTTAGTTAGTGTTCCAAGCAAAAAAAATGGCTTGGGAACATTACAATCTCATCTAGGGGCCACAACCTGCTAAAGAACACTAGAGCTACCCCTTGTAGTGTGTGTCACCATAATTTTCATGGGCTACACCCGCATGGCATGCTCAATCATGGCTACACCCATGTCGTAAGTATCATCATAAGTATCATCATAAGCATCATCATTAGTATCAACATCATATGGTCATAATCATCAAATATACATCGTCGTACTTGTTCTTGGTATTCTTATGTCATAGACAATATCACAATATCCATGAGACTCATTTAGCTATATTGACGATCCATATCGACCACCATGTGTTTAGAACCTCAGGTCATTCTTGTCCTGTGACAAGAATTGTGACCTCATCGAAGCCACATTCACCTCATAGTTGATCCTCTCATAGGATCACTCTGTGAATGTATTTAGCTCGATGTTATTGAACATGTGTGTCTGGAACCTCGGGTCATTCTTGTCCCATGACAAGAATTATAACCACATAGGAGCCACAAACACCTCATGGTGATCCTCTCATAGGATCACTCTGTGAATGCTTTCAGCTTGATGTTATTAGACATGTGGAATTGTACCTCGAGTCTTCAGTCCATTGAAGACTACATCGGGTCACATCTACTTCGAATGTAGATATTCCCTATCTCCCCTGGTCTGCAGCCCAGTTCCTATGGAGATATATTCAGCCCGATTTTTATCGGGGCTACTCACCTACTTGTGAGAGTTTCAAGGCCCGATGCAATTCACACATAGGATATCTAGCAACAACTCAAATCTTTAGTCCATCGAAGATTACATCTGGGCCTATTCCCACATGATCAAGTTCCTCTGATCAATCTTGGAATATCAGAACAATGTTGCAATTATCAATATTCCTACGGGGAAACATTTTCATTCCTTACAAGCTTGTCCCAGACAGAGGCTTAGTGAAAATGTCAGTTATCTGCTCATATGTGGATAGTGTTGGAGCCTCATTACTCTTTCATGCACCATGTCTCTGATGAAGTCTTACAAGATCCTTCGAAAATCCACCATGCTTCATATATTGCATCACTAGCTATGATATATGACTGAGTGCTACATATATTTGCTTCTTTGCTCGTCTGGAAATACTACTTGATCCCAAGATGAAGTAGCACCCTAGGTGTTGGATATGCCTTATGCACTTCCAATCCAAAACTTGTATATCCCGGCAGCCATACTTCATCATCGAAGATCAATCATATCTATTTGTACCACAACATAGGTACCTGCATGCTATTTTGTAGCCCAATAATATGGTCATGGCTCAACCATATACTGGCACAATGTGTTCTTTGCAAAGAAAATGTTTATCCTGTCACACAACTTCTCATATGTGTCGTCATAGGTGTGGCCATGGAATTCATGCCCATCATGTTGAACCTCTTCAATATCCTCACTGAATATCTCATCTAGTTCCATCCATGCTTCCAATCCCAATATATCTAGTTAATATCCTTCATCTCAAACTCTAAAATCAAACTCCTTTATCTGAGATTATCCTCGTACCACGCTTATGTCTGTCGTATGCCCCTTTGCATTCTAAAAAGTGTCATGAAACTATGTTGGCTTCTTTGTGATCATTGGCTCCCGCTGAGTATGAATCCCTCTCAGATTTATCTCTTATGACCTACTTTGAACAAGAAAACAAGAACAACAAAATTTCCACGGTATCCTCCATGGAAGATATCCTGCCTGGAGTCTAGGTCAGTAACTAAGAACATCTCCTAAAGGAGATCAACTTCATCTTGTAAACAATAAGCATTTACATAAGAACAATAATATCTCCTAGAGAGGATATCAACAAGTGTATCTCTAGTATTAATGGGTTAGTATAATGATCATAAATTCAAGAGATCAAGATGCAGCATAATACCATAATAATTCCATAACAACTAGAGACATATCAATTTTAAATAATCAAACTTGGAGTCTTCACTACTTGTTCATATGAATGTTTTGAATACAATAGCATTGCCTGGAAAAGGTCTCTTGTACATTCCCTACAAAACAAACTCATGCTTTTGTTGGATGATATAACATGAAAAGCGTATACAAGTGCATACCTTTGAAATTTGCAACATTGTTCAACTTGTCTTCTAATCTGAAACTAGACACCATGTTGACAAGAAGAGGTTAGAAACTAAATCAAAAAGGTTCAATCATTAGAACAAGCTAGAAAACCTAAAATTTCAACTTTGACCACAAAATCAATGTTGACCAAAAGTCAACCTTTGACTTTGACTTTGACTTTGCCAGTCAACCTTTGACTTTGACTTTGACCAAAAACTCAAACTTCACATTTTTGTTGGATAAGGACACCAGAGGGTGCACTAGGCTAGGGTGCACCAGAATACCCAAAAATTAGGTCCAACGCTTCACTTAAGGTGCCCAAAGTGTTGGATTAGGGTTTGTTGCAACTGCAAAATCAGAAACCCTAGTTGCAGTTGCAACTGGTGCCACAATGAGTTTAAAAAAAAAAATCCACGCTACCTTCCAGTGGTTAGACTATCCTAAAAGTGGTGTGGGCCCATAACCTATTAGAATAATGTTGATGTGCCTGTTTAACCATAGACAATGTTAATAATTGTCACCCAACCATAGGCATAAATCCACCCCCGGGTACCTTAACCTTTGACAGAAATAATGATTCCAAGAAGCCATACCATAAGCAATAGATAACCAAGAGAGTGCACATTCTCCCATGGTAGCGCACAGGAAAAATTACCAGAAAGACTAAACAAGAGAAAATTGTATAACTGTAGTTGTTACTGCTCCTCCTCCAAACTTGCGCATTGTTTCTGGGTGACTAAGAGTGTGTGAGTGAGTGAACAAATGAGCCAAGACGTCCTCTATTTATAATGGTTCTGTCACCTTTATGGGACGACTTGTATTCCTGGAGGATAATATCTTAATATTATATATTATGTTGAGTCAACATGTCTTCTAAGGTTTTCACACATATGTTTAGGGTTTCTCTTGCTTCTGGAATATTCTATTCTAGTCAAAGGTTACATAGGGAGGTTAATACCTCCCGGAGATACCATAATATCAACAAAGGAAATGAGAATTGGGGTCCTCAATCCTTCCCTTGAGTGGGCCCTATGCAAGGAAGCTCCTCAAACCCTTACAGACAAGTAACACTAAAAAATACAACAGATCTACTTCTTGTTCATTCATAAACTGTCATGAAATGCAAGATAGAAAATTTCCTTTCTAATACAATTTGAATTACCAACAGCAAGAAAGATGAATGATAACACAAGAATCAAATTAACAATCCTACCAGTCGAAGAAGTTATTTATACTTGAAAAGAAAACCTAGCTAGGCTTCCAATCAATCTCTTGATTAATGGAAGTTCTCCCATAATCTCCTAAAATTTTACATATTGTTTTATGGGACCTGTGCCTTTGTTGTGCAATTTAGATTTCCTAAATCAACTAGGGTTCGATTTGCTTGAGGCCATTAATTTTTCCTCCAAGTGATAGCAACTTCTAAACTTGGTGTATGGATAAGATCCTTTGAAATTATCAATAGTCATTAGATTGGTTTGGATTCATAAATGAAGAGAAACAACCTTTTCTTAGGAGATAGATTTCTTGCATTTTTATTCTTTGAAAATCATATTAGTCTTCACATAATATATATGCATAAATCATTTAAAAACAATTCAATATCATGTTCATCACATTCATACTTGGTAATTAAGCAAATTATTTATAAATAGATAAGAAAACGTAACATTGCCTTCAATGATCATTAAAAGAGCATAAATTTTTCATATGGGGGTATCAACTTAGGGGAAAATACCTCAACTGTATACATAGGATGGATCAAATGATGGACAACTTGGAGTTCCATCATTACCCCCTAGCTGGAATTTTTTCATGCCCTTGTGCAAAAAACAAACTCTTCAAAAATTGATCTCTACCTTGCTCAATCTTTCTATTTTGAATACTACTCCCTGTGTGTTGTATGTCTAAATTCATAGGCTACAATTTGGATAATTGCATCCTTGGCGTGATATTGCATTGTTAGCTCAATATCACCCCATCTCATTTTATCTTCTTCTTAATGCACCTCCCATGTAGATTACCACGAGGGAATGCGGTGGAGGAGTATGGATATTTGAATCTAATCCCTATCCAATTGAGCTTCAACCTCTTAAGAGTTTCAGTATATAGGTTGGCTCATGTAAAACCCTTCACCGCGGCTTCAAAGTTAAAGAATCTATAGTAAATTTTGTAATCTAAGTGGACATTTTACATATTAATAAACACATTGTTATGAAACGTTCGTATCTACTTTAGATAAAATTTATAATTCAAATCATTTTATGATTTGTAAATGAGTGAATTATAGCCCACTCGCTTCACCAGCACGAATCCTTTGCAGAAGTTTATTTTTGTCTGTCTCAGGATTCTATAGAATGCCTTGTCTTCTGGAGGTGTTGATATCTCGAAAAATTATTGCTAACAACATGGGATCATCACCCGATCAAGGCCTCAATTAGGCCTATACTCATTTGGTACGATGATGTCCTCTGGTATATGGGCCTGGTTTCCACTAACAAATGAGTTACTCTCTTCTCATTGAAGTTTTTCTAAAATCCTAAATGCGTCCTAGACTAATGTGCAAAAAAAAAAACATATTTAACCTATCTTGCATAAGCATATTAAATCTAATTGAAAGCTAGTAATATAATCCATCCATCAATAGTTGGAAGAAATTCACATACATATTAATGAAAAATTCACATACACATTTATATTTAATCAGAAATAACAAGGAATTGATCAATTAATGCTAACTATAAATGCTTGCTTCCAAATTCAACGAAAAGAATATTAACAATAATTAGGTTTGCAAACATGGAAAAAAATTCACTCTGAATGGAACTTAACTACTATTAATATCAAATTATAGGTACTCAAATTAAGTGGAATAAATTTACAAAATTAATAATATACTAATGCCCATTGTTCACAATGATCAAAGTTTTCCAGCTCCAACAAAAAGAAAGTCTTGTTTATTCAGCAGAGAAATCTCGTTGACTCGCAAGAATTTCCCTCTATGGTGTCGAACCCGTTTATCTTCTCAACAATCTAGTTGAGCAACCATAACTCACCATCCATTGCACAATCAAGGCATTTTTCATGTGTTACTTTCCCGNCCCCCCCCCCTCCCCCCTTCTTCTTTCATGTTGTTCTCCTTTTAAACATGATCTTCCTCTCTAGCAAACTAGCTTCCAACCTATGAAATATGTTATCCACTATCTAATCAAACATGGCGTGGCTATGATATATTCGTGGAGTTTAGTATATATGAAATCCAAATAGAATCCATGCCACTCATTGTGCCCACGATTTTTATGGTCTAGTTCCCTACTTCCACAAGCTAATTGCCAATTTTAGCTCATAATCTGACACATCTCTAAGGATCAAAATTTAATATGTTGTTGCACCAAAACCTTAGCTCCACATGATTTTGTTAAATCACTTGATGCGTTATTAATTCTTTGTGATTAGGTTTTGCACAAGAGAATCCATAGAATCTGCCTTCACTTATACCTTTCTTTGATATGTGCTTCCATGTCCTCAACAATTACGTGGCATTTCATCAATCAGCTATGCTCTATCTAGTGTGATAAATTGGTCCATCACTGATGGGATTCTATCAAATTGGTTCCTCATACCCTTGATGAACTTGTGGCAGATCCCCCTTAATCCACTACCCCTCCATGATATTATTCATCCATATCCTACTCATTCTCAGCGATATGAACGGATCTTTCACTATAATTTAGTTTAAAACCAACGAACAAGAGGTCTGATAGATGTAGTGATCCAATGAAAAAATGACATGGTGGCCTAATGGAATGTGGAAGCGATGACCTAGTGAGATTACCTTTGAATTTTCTCTTTTTCATGAGCTTGATACGACACCTTTGTCTCTTTTCTCCTATGCGGCATTCCAACTATCTAGTGGGATTCTAACTGTGTAACTGTCATGGCATATTCCTTCATCATTTTATGTAATGATCTGAGCAATTTGATAAGGATTCATGGAACGATATAAACAATATGATTTGTGGCATTTAAATGATCCTTTGGCATGATTTCCAGTGAATTGGTGATGCTAAATATTTTAAACATTGTGATCTTCATGATTGTTGTCTATCTAGAAGTGATATGGTTGTATCATCACTGCAATTTTGCATAATTGTTGTTTCCATATGGATACATGCCTTATGGAAATCAAATTTTCCTTGGTGATTATACCCAGTGATATTGGGCCCCCAATACTTCTACAATATTTGTATATATCTTTATCAATCATGGAACATTGGCATGTGCATTCGTGTGACCCTAATTGTAGAGATCTCTGGAGGTTAACCTCGAGAATTTTTTTGGTCGATTCTCTATTTGATGTGCTTACTATAGTGACTATTCTTCCTATGGAATACATTGAAATGTCCTCAATGATGTTAGGGATTGAGTAGCATGTGACATCAAACCCTAAACTTGTGTGCAAAATGATCTTGTGACCTTTATTTGATTTGATGATACAGGAGGATCTGGAACACTCATAGAGGTCCATGAGGATCCAGAAATGCTCAAAATTTGATCAACTCAAATTCTCTTTAAATGAATTTATTTCATAGAGCTTGGCGATATCTTTCCAACGGTGAAAAATTTGCTTCAAATGGGGTTTGTATGAGAAAGTTATGGCCCCTCAAAGTTTTGGTCAAAAGTCAAAAGGGGGT
>ML796575.1:207026-225236 GCA_009831015.1 Picea engelmannii
TAAACTTTACAAGTATTCCTTGCTTATTATATTGGCCATTCATATATATTGTTTATGTATGTTTATGTTGATAGGATAAGATCTCTCCACACATTCACCTTTATTAAATCATCTGAATAGAGTTAGCTAAAAGCCTTGTCGATATGATTATGTCTATGCATGTTTTGATTGAGAAAACCTTGTATTAGTCACCCAACTTGATCCACTTGAGTAAACATTGAGAGAATAAGTTAAGTTACCATGCTCATTCTGTTTTCAGTCAGGGAAAGACTCCTGGAGTGATAACAAATTGGCGTCGTTGTTGGGGAATGAAATGAAGCAAGATTCCCTGGGAAGAATGACATAGATATGACTTTTGATGGAAGACAAAAGGAGGACACTGAATTGACTGTATCATCTTCCTGGTGACTCCATGATTAAAGACTCCACTGGGGAGAATCCGATTGACAAAAGATGAAGAGGCTAAATTCCAAATCCAGGTATCAGTTCATTAGTCTGCTTCATGAAATGTTGTTTTTTTTATCAACTCTTTCATGATGTTCCCTTTGCATGTAAAGAGAATTATTTTATGTTTTGTATATTCAGAAAATCATCATCCTTCTTGTATATATCCTTCTTTAGAAGAAGAAGATATTCATACTTCTTATATTGTAGATGTTGATTCAGTACCTATACCTCATCCCGTTCATAAAGATGATCATTGTATTCAAATCTCCCTTGAATCTGGTCAGCCATGTAACCTTACAGAGGTCCAAACTGATTCAAACCCTGTACATAGCTCAGCACCCTATGGCATTACTATTGAACCTTGTCGTCAACATGTTAGCTCTCATAATCAGCCCACTGCTTTTCAAATTAAGATCAGGATGAAGATGTTCAAACCTTTGAGGGTGCCCTATCTCCTTCATCCTTATCCTCTTGACTGTTATGAATATCTTCCATAGTTTTCTGGAGAGAAACAAGTTTCAGCTGAGAGGCACTTGGAATCCTTTGAGGATTTTGGTGAGCGATTTGAGATTGTTCTTGAAGATGTGATTATGAGATTTTTCTCCAAGTCCTTCATCATAGACGTTTCTATATGGTTTAAGGGTCTGAGAGATGATTCTATTGGCTCATGGATAGAGTTCTCTAATGTTTTCTTGAAGTATTGGGGCAAGAACAAATCATTAGATTCTTACTTTGTTTATTTTCATGCTTTGAAAAGAGAGTCGGATGAAGCTTTGTTTGTCTTCAATCGAAGGTTCTATCACATTTATCATGACATACCTTTGGAGATCTGGCCCACTGAGATGGTTGCCATGTTGTACTATGTTATGGCTCAGCATTCGGATTTAGTTCTTCTCTTGTTGGAAATGAAGTCCTCATCCTTAACATAGTTGTTTGAAGATGCTAGAGGAGTGGAGGAGAACATCCATGTTTCCAGGAGGATCCGAGAGCGGGTTGACTTTGAAAATATGCATGCACATGAGCAAGCAGAATGTCGGTACACTTCAGATTTTGAACAGGAAGGTAATGAAGGTAAAGTAGATCTAGAACAACAACAAACACATGAGCTCATTTCAGATTCAGATCTAAAATCTTCAACATTTGCAGAGTACTCCAGAGACAGGTATGAGTCTGAAGTCTATGATCAGTTTGTAAAGTGGAATGAATCTATGGTAGCCAATGATTGCATAGGCAATTACATGTTCGTTGTTGATCATAGTCCTTGCCATTTAAACATTGCTCCATCATCATCTTCTAAGCATTATTATGATGAGGAAATTGTAGTTTTTGATGATCACAAGTTGATCTCAAGAGAACCAAAAAGTGATCAGTCTTCTAGCAGAGGAACAGTCATTGTTGAGCAAGAGTTTTCTTTGGATCAACATGTTTTTGATCTTCCTTTCAAAGATCCAGTGGCATCCTTCATGGAATCATACATTCCAGAGAACCCAAAAATTTTAGATTTCCTTAGCTCGAGATGTTTTTGGGTGAGTATGGCTTCTTGAATGAGTTCTTATCACTATTATTACATTTCATAAATCATCTATTGATCGGTGACAGAGACAAGGTCCTTTCAGTTTTAAAGTTGCTTGAATGGATGCTATGGAAGTCAGCGTTCACTTAATTAATTTGCAGATCCTTTCAGGAGTAGGCAGAGAGAATAAGCTCGCCCTATGAGCAAGCATATTTTTTTTTTAGTTGATTGATTTCATGAATAAATATAACACAGTTAAAAGAGAAATCTTCGCCCTCAACGGTTTGGAAAGCCCATAGTTCGTGCACAAAGATGGAAAGGGAATGTATGATTACAGAAATGCTCAAAGGTGAAACTAGATATAAGCAGAGAACTGTGATATCTGAATATGTTCATCTACTTTCTAATGCATCAATATCTAAAATAGAGGCAGCATTGACTATTTGATTGGATTGTAACCAATCACTATTAGCTTGTAGTATCATTTATGAGTATGTTATTCATCAAAACACGGGCTATAAAAGTTGTTATAGGTCGCATGGTCACTGCAGAAGACTTAAAGGGGCAGCCTTAAAGATTAGTAAGTTAAGAGAAAATGCATTTTTGCAAATTTTGTCAACTGCTATAAAGCAGACTTTTCGGTGGCTTAGGAGGACATTTCAACTGTTCATTAGCCACTGAAAGAGGATATTTCGGTGGCTTACAAGCATGAATTTTGGCTCTCCTAGCCATTGAAAGCACAGAACAGGGCAGAAAGCTACCATTTTTTCACATATCCAAGATTTTCTGATCCAGATGCCTCAAGGATGTTTTATAATGATAGATAATAATTAAAGGCATCACTTTGGGGTTTCTCTTCAAGTTGTGCATATCTTATGTCCTGTGTGAAGTAAGGGTTTCTAAGGCTCTGTGCTTGTAACTGATTGGCCAATGATAATAAAGAATAAGAGTTGGTGGACGTAGCCCCAGGGTGGGGGTGAACCACGTAAATCCTGTGTTGTTCGCTTTGTACCTTGTTCTGATGCATTGATGTGATTATTTGCTAAGTGCCTTGAGATGAGTAGATAGATCTGCTATATATGCTTATGCTTAGTGCTTATGGTATGTAGAATGTTAGGTCTGATCCACATGTATATGCTAAGTCCTTGACCTGTTAGATCTAGATTCTTTGTGGATGATAAGTGATCAAACAATCTAGTTCATTGTGAATGTTGTGAAGCTATGTTGTATTTGAAAAGTGGTTATTGATTGCATATTAAAGATCCAGGAGTGTTGAGTGCTATATTAAGTAAGGAATCACATATTTGTGTCCTAGCTAAGGTTGCATACACTTGATTCCTGCAACCACCCCTACCTCTACCTCGAGTGAGACTTCATCTGCTTCAAAGGTGTTGCCAAAAGGGTCGGTAGTTAGGGCTTTGTTGGTGCATTGTTGTAGCATTGAACCCTGGGTCTGCCCCTGTGCCAACATTCCCCGACTTTCCAAATTAGAAACCATGAATGGAGAATCTGTCCTTTAAGAAAAGAAAAAAAAATTATGCCTCGTCATGGGTGTGTTACACTAATTTAGTAAGACCAAATGTATTGGTTAGAGTACAGTCTATATTATTTTGTGTACCATTTTCAGATCGATACAACAAATATTCTGTGTGGGGCATGCTCTACAAGTTCTCTCTCTGGAATAAGCCAGAATTCAACAAGGTATGCCATTTTTTCTATAACCCCTTTTCTAAGAAGTTCCAAGTAGTGAAACCGGATGGAATTGCATAAAAGACACTGAAGAACATTGTGTACTATTTTCGTATCTTTATTCGTTATAGGTACATAGTTATGATTATTTCAAGTTAGGGTTGTTGACTAATCCAAAATTAGTCATGTGAGACTAAAGTAAAGTTTGATGAAAATGTTAGTCTGTTGTTGTTAAAGTTAAGGAAGGTTTGTAGGTATGTGATCATATACACCAGGTCTATTACAGAGTTATAAATCAGATTTGTATGATGAAATTGATGAGGGATTTTGGTTGAGGTACATGTTGGGTACATGGTTGAGACAAGTAGTCGATGAGTTAGCACATACATGAGGTGTATAGTTGATGATGTTGGTACATCTTGATGATTCATAGTTTATGTGTATTTGATGCATGATTGGTACATATTTAGTGCATGGTTGATGCACTCATTGATGGTACAGGTTGAGGTACATGTTGGTGCATGGTTGATGCACTTTTTAATGGTACAACTTGATTACAGGTTGTTTGGTACAGGTTGAGGTACATGTTGGTGCATGGTTGATGCACTTTTTAATGGTACAACTTGATTACAGGTTGTTTGGTACAGGTTGGTATAGGTTGTTTGGTACAGGTTGGTACAGGTTGTTTGGTGCAGGTTGATTGGTACAGTGATAGTGTGACAGTGGTTCCATCATTCTACTTATATTTCAGGGTGGTTGGACAGGGCAAAAACAGTTGGTTGTAGCCACCTTCCGGTTGTAGCCGGAGAACATAGGGGGTTTTAGCCTCCTTCTAGTTATAGCCAGAGAATTGGGGAGTTGGAGCTTCCCTCAGGTTGTAGCCTTAGAAACTAGGGGGTTGGAGCCTCCTTCTAGTTGCAGCTAGAAAATAAAGGAAGTTGGTGCTTCCAATGAATGTAATTCTTAAAGACATATAAGAAAAAGTGTTATGTGGTTTTCTCCCGCTTTGGGTTTTCACGTAAAAACACGGGTGTACTATGTATGTGTATGATTGTTCATTTGTTCATTGTTTATTTACTTTGCACCTATTTGATGATAATGCTACATTGATATAACACATTCATTTTATGGTTAAAAAGGATTAAATGTATATATTATTGATTCACCCCCCCTCTCAGTAATCCAACAATTGGTATCAGAGCAGGTTCCTTTAAAAATTAGTTTAAAAACTGAAAGGTAGATCATGGAAAGCAACAACATGTATAAAAATGGAATACCATAGTTTGATGGACAGAAGTATGCATTTTGGAGCAGAAGGATGAAAACATATATACAGGCACAGGGATTTGAAATTTGGCAATCAGTAGTAGATGGATACAAAGAACCAACAGTTCCGCCAACAAGTGAAAAGGCAATGAAACTCAGTCAAAATAATTACAAAGCCACAAATGCACTTATGAATGGTCTTGGTGAATCGGTATATACCAAAGTTGTACATTGTAAATCCACTAAAGAGATTTGGGACAAACTTCAAAATATTTATGAAGGAGATTCAAAATTCAAAGCAGCAAAGCTTCAAACTTATAGAGGTCAATTCGAACAACTAAAGATGAAGGAAGATGAAAATATTGCAGCTTACTTCTTACAATTCGATGAAACAGTGAATGAAATCATAGGATTGTGAGAAGAAATTAAAGAATCTGTAATTGTTCAAAAGGTACTAAGATCTCTTCCTATGAGATTTGATTCTAAGATATCAGCACTAGAAGAAAGAGCGGATCTAGACTCAATAAGCATAGATGAACTACTTGGAATTTTCATAGCATATGAAATGAGAACTGAACAGGAAAATCCAGATATAAAAGAACCAGCTTTCAAAGAGTCCAAAAGTTCAAAGCAAAAGGAACATAGCAGTAGTAGTGACTTCTCAGAAGATGATGAAGAAGAAGTGGCCAACTTTGTCAGAAGATTGAACAAGGGAACCAATGACAGATATAAAGGTAGGCTTCCATTGATTTGTTTTAATTGTGATGGTATTGGTCATTTTGCTAGAAAATGTCCTCATAAGAAAAATAAGAGGAATGATAAAGATTATTCAAATAAAAAACAAACATATAAAGGAAAAAGAATCAAAAAGAAATCTTTCAAGAAAAGCTTATGCACCAAACAATACATCTCCTCATGAGATGAAGATGAAGTCAGTGACAGTGAGACAGAAAGAGTTCTATTCATGGCAATAGAAGACTCTGATAAAGAAGACACCGAAGAAGAATATGAAGAGACAGAAGTTGACTACCAAGAAGAATTGTTGAGTGCCATAGAAGTTATAAGAAGAGAAAAGAAGAAAAACAAGAAGCTACAAGCATAACTAGACAAGAAAGAAGACACTCAAGAACTAGAACAAACGATCATAAAATTGAAGGTTCAAATTGTAAATTCTAACCTTGTACAATATCTACTACAAACAAATATTCAGTAAAAGAATAGAAAATATACAATGGCAAATACAAACATTACACAAAGATTTTTCCCCTGGAAACCCAAACTAGGAAAACCAACATATTCTATATTCATTCATATGTGTTACATTGTTTACAATACAATATACATATAGGAGCCAGCGACATCCAAAACCCTAACCCAATGACCTGGATTAGTCCACAACCCTAATTCCTTAAACGGAAATAGAAAATCATCGACAAAAACCATGTGTCAAAAAACCACCTAAATATGTGACACGTTTCCCAAGGTAGAATATAAGACATACCTAACATTCTCCCACTTGTTGTTTTCTTTGCATACAGGGGGTTACAGGGTTACATAGTCAACAATCGAGGGAAGCAATGCCCATGGATCCTCTACACCAAGAGAACTTCTCAGTGCTCACAAATTTTGTTAATGAATCTGCAACATTCTTCAAAGTGTCCACCTTCAACAACAATACTTTATTTTCTTCAACCATGTCTCTCACAAAGTGATATTGGATATCAATATGCTTTGTTTTTTGATGATGAGTTGGGTTCTTCACTAGAAAAATTGCACTCTGACTGTCACAATCTATCCGTACAACTTGTTGTACCAACCCAATACCTGAACACAATCTTTGTAACCATATTGTGTCCTTACTTGCATGAATGGTTTCCATGTATTCAGCTTCTGTAGTTGAAAGTGCCACTACAGCCTATCTTTTTCTCATCCAACTTATTGTTCCTCCAAACAGGTTAAACACATACCCACTTGTAGATCTCATATTATCCAGATCTCCAGCCCAGTATGCATCCACAAAGCCATGTATATCCACCACTCTATCCAATCCCAGTCTTCCTTCATAGCACAATCCATAGTTGTCCATGCCACACAAATACCTAAAAACCCTTTTTATTGTCATCCAATTCTCCTTCCCTGGTTTTGACATATACCTGCTCAAAACTCCCATTGTATGTGAAATGTTTAGTCTAGTACAGATCATTGCATACATCAAAATGCCAACTGCACTCGCATATGGAACATGAGACATGTCCTCCTCCTCTTCATCTGTCTTGGGACATTGATCTGCAAATAACTTTACACCAACAAGAATAGGAACCTTGACCGGTTTGCATTCCTGCATATTAAACCTCTACAATATTCTATCAGCATATTTTCTATTATTTAACTAGATTTTCCTCCTTTTCCGATCTCTTTTAATTTCCATGCCCAAAATTAAATTTGAAGCACCGAGATCCTTCATGTCAAATTTAGAGGACAACTGAGTTTTCACATCTTGGATAATCTCCTTGTTGTTTCCTATCATCAACATGTCATCGACATACAAGACCAAATAAATCAAATGATCACCAATTAATTTAAAATACACACAGTGGTCCTCTTTGCTTCTTTTGAAGCTAAGTCCCAACATATAAGTATCAAATTTTTGATACCACATCCTTGGTGATTTTTTTAAACCATACAAGGACTTTTTCAGCTTGCATACCAGAACTGTATTTCCCTTCACAACATAACATTCTGGTTTCTTCATATAAATTTCTTCTTCCAGATCCCCGTGTAGGAATGTTGTCTTCACATCCATTTGTTCTATTTCAAAATCAAATGCAGGAGCAACAGATAACATAAATATTATGGAGGTTAACTTGGCAACAGGAGAAAAAATCTCACCAAAATCAATTCCCTCAACCTGGGAAAACCCTTTGCTACTAATCGAGCTTTGTATTTCTCCACTTTTCCTTCTGCATTCATCTTATTTTTAAATACCCATTTGCTGCCAATGGGATTTCTTCCAGTTGGCAACTCCACTAGATCCCAAGCCTCATTCTTATCCAAAGATGCCATTTCTTCATTCATGGCCCTTTTCCAGAGATTTGCATCCTCTGAATCCACTGCCTCCCTGACAGTTATAGGATCAACATCAGTAATAAACAAAGAAAAATTTCAATGGAAATTAGATGGAGTATACCTTTCCGGTAGCCTTCTTTCTCGAACCGATCTCCTCAATACTGGAGTATGAGGGTCTTCTTCTTCTGATTCATGTTCTTCTGTAGATTTTGACTCATCGTCTTTTAAATCAAACTCTATTTTCTCTGGTTCTTCCTTACTTGGTAGGACTTCATGTTTAACAACATCTTTCATTTCTCTAAATACCACATCTCGGCTATACACTACCTTATTAGTTTCTAGGTTCCAAAGCTTATAACCTTTGATACCATCTTTGTATCCAATAAAGATACACTTTATGGCCTTCTTATCTAGCTTACTCTTGTTTTCCTTTGGAACATGAACATATGCATCACATCCAAATGCCTTGAGATGTGTGAGAGAAGGTTCCTTACCAGTCCATACCTCTTGTGGAGTCTTATCATCCAACGCTGATGAGGGTGATCTGTTGACCAGGTAACATGCAGTACCCACTGCTTCTGCCCAAAATTCTTGCTCTAGACCGACACCACTGAGCATGCACCTTGCTTTTTCCATCAGCGTCATGTTCATCCTTTCTGCAACTCCATTCTACTGAGGTGTATATGGAGTAGTATTTTTCCTTGCTATACCACACTTCTTACAGAATTCTTCAAATTCATTCCCACACAACTCTCTGCCATTATCTGTCCTTAGCACCTTAATTCTTTTCTCCGTTTGATTCTCAACAAGAGCCTTTAACTCTTTAAACCTGTCAAAGACTTCGGATTTCTTCCTGAGAAAATATATCCAAGTATTCATCAAGAAGTCATCTATAAATGAGACATAGTACATAGATTTTCCCAATGATGGGACCGACACAGATCCAAAAACATCATTGTGAACTAGTTGTAAGATTCCTTTGGCCTCTTTGCACCAGAGGGGAATCTTACCCGATTCTGCTTCCCATATATACAATGTTCACAGAAATCAAAATCCATAGAGAAGTTAGACATACCTTCAACCATACCTTTACCGTGTAGTAGTCGAAGACCCTTCTCTCTGATATGCTCCAGTATTTGATGCCACATCATAGCCTTTTCTCAAGAGACTGTAGGAGTTCGTTTTTCTTCAACTCCAATATCTGGAACAATGGAAATATTACACCCATCATTAATAGTGCTTCCTTCCAGCTTATACAGAATTCCAAACCGAACTCCTTTTAGCAACACCATTGCTCCTCGAACCATCCTACAGGTTTCCTTTTTAAATATTGTTTTTACCCCTCCATCGTCCATTTTTCATATAGAAAACAAATTTCTGGCCAAACCTGGGATGTGCAGAACACCAGGCAGTGTTCTAATCCTTCCATCTATGAGCCTCAACTTGACTCTTCCTCTTCCTATGATTCTGGTTGTTGAATCATCACCTAAGAAAACATTACCTCCATCATACATTTCATATTCATAGAACCACTCCATTTGGGGAGTCATATGAAAGGATGCACCAGAGTCAACCAACCATGCCCCATGATCTACATGTGTGCTTGAAGAATCCAAGTACACATCCCCTCCTTCTTCCTTGGAGGTATTTTCTTTTGTAGAATGGGATTCTTCAAATCCCTTATTTTTCTCAACCTTGGATCTACATTGCTTTTGTAGTGTCCTTATTTTCAACATCTCCAACATACTCTTACAAACTTTCCGGGAAATTTAGATCTACCCTTAGACTTAGATCTCCCACTTGAGAAATTAGATATATTCCTTTCTTGGGAACATCTTCTTGCAAATAATGTGTCTGTGCTCTGTCCTTCCATATTCTTCTGTCTCATCTCCTCCGACAAGAAGGATGAGACCACTTCTTCAAAATTCAAGGCAGTTGTATTACTACCTATGGCCACAACCAGACCATCCCAGGAGTCTAGTAAAGAACACAATAAACTGATACATTTATCTTCATCTAAAATTTTCATCTCAACAGATAGTAACTAACTTACCATAGTATTGAAGGTGTTAAAATGCTCTGCCACCGAGTCTCCATCTCTCCTCCTCAGATTATACAGCTTCTTTCTTGAGAATAGTTTATTTACTATGGACTTAGACTGATACAACTTCCCCAAATTTTCCCATAAATCCTTGGTTGTAGCTTCCTCTGACAGATTCAGTAATACTGAATCAAAGAGAAACAGTCGGATTGTGCTCTTTGCCTTCCGATCCAACTTTTTCCAGTCATATGCTAAAGTTCCTATAGGTGCACTACCTGGATCTACCACGATCCACTGATCTCTGTCCACCAACAGATCTTCCATATTGAGCTTCCATAGCTCAAAAAAATTCCCATTAAACTTCTCGATCTCCAGCTTCGAATTGCTTGCCATTTATTTTCACCTGAAAAATCAATACCACAGATCCCCCACTGTAACAAGGCTTATCACAGTCTCAAGCCAAACCCTTGACCACAAAGGCGTCCCCATGAAGCCAATAAAGAACTAATACCAAATGTAAATTCTAACCTTGTACAATATCTACTACAAATAGATATTCAGTAAAAGAACATAAAAGATACAATGGCAAATACAAACATTACACAGAGATTTGTCCCCTTGAAACCCAAACCGGGAAAACCAAGATATTATATATTCATTCATATGTGTTACATTGTTTACAATACAATAAACATATAGGATCCAATGGCATCCAAAACCCTAACCCAATGACCTAGATTAGTCCACAACCCTAATTCCTTAGCCGAAAATAGAAAACCATCGGCAAAAACCATGTGTTGAAAAACCACCTAAATATGTGACATGTCTCCCGAGGCATGTGACACATTTCCCGAGGTAGGAATTTTTTTCTTAGTGGTGCTGCCCTCAAACACAAATAGAAGAAGATAAAATAATTGAAGAAGCACTCAAAGAACAGTTAGAAGAAAGAGACGGGATCATTGGAAATTTGGAAGCAGAGATTATCACATTGAGAAAGGATCTTCAAAAGAAAAATATGTGGAACAACTCAAAAGTTCTGGATGACATTATCAACAGTCAAAATCCTTATCATGAAAAGTCCGGACTTGGATATTGTTATAACCCTATAATTTATAGGATCAACTGGCGACTGAAAATTTTATCCTTTTATTGTTTTGGTTGTCAAATGATTTTTCATTCTGCAAATAATTTGAGAAAAAAGAAAAGAAAAAGAAAAAGAATAAAAGAGGGCATACAAGAAACTGGATAGAGCCCCATGCAATAACAAATATTTGGTCCATACAGTTTAAGCATGGCCAAGTCCTTTAAATTGATGTTGATAGGAGTAGTGAATAAGATTGGCTAAACTGTTTAATCTTAGCCAAACGAATTAGGTTAGCTAGTGAATAAATTTGACCAAACTGCCTAATCTTGGTCAAATAACCCTAGGATAGAGTAATTTCTTAGTCCAACAGTTTAATCTGGGATAATTTTCATAGCTAATTAGGTTAGAGAATAGGGTAGTTTGCTTTATCTCAATAAAACAGGCATGATGATCGATGTTGAACCATATCTTTGATGTTTTAAAGGTTTGATGTCTAACCCCCATGGTGATAAAAACAGAGAAAAGTTTGGGCGAATCCACATAATGCACTTATCCTAAGTTTTGGAGCAAATATGAATTTGCGCTCACAGAGTAAAGATGGTGCATAGATGAACGGATGAGATGTTGGCACTGAGATCTACAGTTGACAAGTTTTTTCGGACCCCCCCGACCGTTCTACCTTTAACGACAGGGGAGGGGGCGGTCTGGAATCATGTATAAAGAAGGCGCACATCTGAACAGCTGAGGCGTCGGTGCATAGATCTACGGTTGAGATTGAATTCCGTACCCCCCCCCCCCAACCGTTCTTCTTTTAATGGTGGGGGGGCCTGGAATGGAGTGATTTTCTGGCGGGCTTTTTTCTCTACGTGGCAGGAATCCATTGGTCCAGACTCCCACCGCTTACCATTTTCTGACATACCCCCGTCACCCCATGACATCATTTTCCACCTTTTTCCCCTAAGGGTCACGTCTCATAACTCTATCAGTCCATTCCCCCTGTTTGCCTGTTACAAGTCCTCACACCATGGTCACTCCCCAATCAACACCTGCCACGTCACCTGGTTGTATTCGTCATTCATTGTTACCTGCCATCTCACGCTCCAAAGGACTTGTTGGCAATTTATTACTGGTTAACTTATCTATTAGCTTGCTTATCTATCCCTCGCGCCCAACGGGTATCCGTTTGCTCAAAACTACCTTTTCCCTTCATTCTCCCATTGCTTACTGTGTCATCTCACCAGAGAATATTTTTCTCATCACACCAGAGCATAGTTTTCCCCACTTTCTCTCCATTTCATTCAACCGTCCAAAACCACTGTCATCCCCACTAACATTTGTTTGACTTGCAGGTATTTTCACAGTGATGGCGCCAAAATCAAAGAAAACATAAGCCAAGGAAAATCCTTTCCTCCCACCTCCTGTCGACCTCGACAGGATCCATTTGGCCGACAAAGATCATTTAATCGCAGACACCAGGTGCGAATTTGATTTCGAGGATTTGTAGTCATGGCTCAAAGAGGTTTTTTTAGATCAGAGCGATGAAATTGGGCTCTGGGAGTCCAACCTTCCTCTGTATCTTTTCCCCCAGGTCCACCATTTCCCTGACTTTGCCCTCGAGTGCCAGGCTCATTACCTCCCCAAATAGAGAGCCATAGTATCTTCATCAGGAGAAACCCCGTTCTTCATCACACCAGAGGCTATTGATCATATGATGCAAATACCAAGAATCGAATCTGTCTCCCCTTTCAATCTCGAAGTCATCACAGAGCTATACCAGAAACTATCATTCGCTCAGAGAGCCCAAATTTTCGAGTTTTTCCTCCCTAAGGTTGCTCAGTTCCCCAAGACAAATCCCTCGTACCCTTCCTCCCTGTTCTTAGTAAAGGGAAACCAAGTCATCTCATCGCTCTGTGCTCTGCTTGGGTATTTTTCCGACCAATGGGTGGACGAACCCATATTGGGTTTCTTGTCAATTTTCTCTGCAGAAGAAAGACCTACCACTCAGTTTGATTACAGCACTTTTCTGGCGAACAATATTCATGAACAGTTTTCAAATTTCACCACAGAGGGAAAGTACCGGTATTCCTCAATACTGGCCTACATGTTCACTTTCTTTCAGGCGGACATATTCTTCTTTTCAATGCAAAAGATGGACAAGGACAGGAGGTCGCAAGTGGTAACAGCTTGGACTTCACTACTCAGATAAAATTCTACAGAATTCAACTTCAAACAATTTATCGAGCAGTTCTACCATCCAGTGGTGAGCATGCTCAGTGGCAGACTCGAACCGAGAATAAATGAGGAGATTCAGAGCATCTTACACCTCTCAGACCTGGCAAAAACTGGAGATTGGTATATTTACCAAAATCACACCGAGATCAGAGTATATGGATGTGAGTTGGCTCCATACAAATTTCCCAAGTATCTACCCGTGAGGATATTTTCCCTGGAATATATAAGGCAAATGATTAACTCAGATGACATTCATTTTGTGTCTCTGAAAAAGAAACAACATCTTAGAATTAAAGGGAAAATAGGGTCTTTCATCTGCAATAGCCAAGGCGTCGGGGACGAAGCAGATAGACTGTTGAAAGAAATGAAGTTTATTGTTAGTTTCATTTGGCACTATGATCCATGTGGGATAATTTCTGAGATGAGGATTAAAAACAAAAATGTCCCATATGTTCATACACCCAAGCCTGAGATAGAGAAGTTCATGAATCAAACAGAATGGGAGCCGAACACTCTGGTCGAGATAGAACAACATGACCCTTCGGTCATCATATCACAGATGACTACACCACAGGTTCCCAAAGAGAAAAGATCCAGGAAGGATACTTCACCTTTCATCACAGAAGTCTCGGCTAAAGATTTCCAATTACACACCAAAAGGACAAAATCCAGTCACACACCTGACACGGCAGGTGAAAAGGGAATCCAACCCACTGAAACCATGAAAGATGATCAGTCACTTATTAGCATAAGCAACAAGCATATCATGTCTACATTTTTTCCTAAAAATCCCACGAGTACTCCACTAGTCGACCAGCCGAGTAAAGTAGGACCAAAATTGAGTATTTTTGAGAAGTATGACCTGATCAAAAAGAAAAATCAGACGCTGACCAATAGTACATATGCTCAATTTTGGAAATAGACTTCAACTGCACAGCACAGACTGTTGTCTGCATTCGATACAGAAAAGGGTAGAATGCACATGGCTTTTCTGCAGGCACAAGTGCCAGACCCAAAATCCATCACTGATTACAAAAGGGAAACATTCGAGTTTCATACTAGGGATGTGCATCCTGCTGATCAAATGGATCTGCACAAGAAAACTGGGGAAATGATTTTCTCCACGTTGGAAAATGCTTCTACTGCAGCCACTAAATTACAGGTATCTCTGAGCAATTTCCAGACACAGCTAAAATTAGAAATGATATCATCCTTTGCAAAGGATAACAGAATTAAGATGTTGGAAGAGTTGGTCCTCGAGATCGGGTATGATCCCTCAAATGTGAAAGCAGTTGAGGAGATGCTTAAAAAGAAAAATGCCAATATAGAATATCTAAGTAAACAGTGGAAACTTCCACCAACGGAAGATGCACAGGCAAAGGAGTAGCTGAGACAGAAGGGGAAAAGGATGAGATGCTCATGTTGATTATGGAGCAGAATGCACAGTTGAAAGAGATGGAAGCAAAAATGGAAAGGTTATTGAAAGAGAAGGAACAATCAAATCCCATGGAAGTCATTCCATTGAGTGCAGTTCCACTCACAGGAGTAAGCACAGCATCTGCAGCAGAATTTCCCTCAACGACTCCACTAACAGCTCTGGATAAGATAGTAGAACTGGCAAAATCCATGGAAGAGATAAATTTGCAAGAGAAAGAGATTAGCAGACTTAAAAAGGATTTTGAGAACCTTCAGGAACTCAAGTATTCTTACCAAACCAGCTACTCCAAGGAGAAACAAACATCAAACAAGATCAAACAGGAATTGCAACAGCTTCAAAAGAAAACAGTGGTAGGTAAAACACTTGTTGAGGTCAAGGAAAGTGTCTGAATGGATATCACCAAGTCTGTAAATGAAATTTGGCCTATGGTACAAATCATGTTCGAGAAAAACGAACTAGTGCAAAGAAGCAAGGAGGCTATTGAGAAAATAAGAGCAGAACTGGGAGAGATGCCCACAGAAGCCACTGAGATCATTAAATTCCTGAATTCTAAAACCAAAGAAGAGTTAGAGGATTTGAAAATTGAAGATAGGACAGAAACTATCCTTGAGGTCAAGAGGGTCCTGACCAAAAGAGGACTGATGCTACAGCTAGAGGAAAAATTCCAGACTATAGACATAGGAGTGCAAAGATTTTTCAACAAAATTGAAGCTCTGCAGAACAAAGGCCTCCCTGGCTTAAGGGTCATAAATGACAAGTTAATGACATTGTCTGATTATAAAAAGAAACTAGCCACCATGGCTACGAATAGTTCGAAATTCTCAGGAATACAGGGCAGTATCACAAGCAAGGCGTTCTTAGAATCTTTACAGTCAGACATCAGCATACAGCACGAGATCCAGTACATTTTCATCGTCAAGACAACTTTTTCCAAGTATACAAAGATGGATGAAGTGTACCGAAGACTACTCAAAGTCAACGTTCCCAGTCACCTTCGATGGGAAGAGCTATGCATTTTGATCGAGTAAGAGTTGAGGTGTCCAAGCCCAGTCAGCAATCCAATCAGGCGAAGTCGTGCAGAAGACTCACCAACGGTTTACCCCAGAAATCAGCATGAAGTTTCAACACATCATCAAACAGTTCCTGAATTTTTGCATTTCGTTGAGTTAGTTAGCTAAATTTAGAACTTCCATGTCCTGATCTTTAATGAAAGGATCATTTGTAATTTTTTATTATAAATACTTCAAACTTTGAAGTACCAAGGATTGATCTTTACACCCTGTAAGCCAAAAAGACTGTAATTTTTATCAAGAGATCTTCCAATAATACAAAGGGACGTTTCACAAGATTCTCGCGTGTTGTTCATTGGTGATGTTATTCTTTTCTATGTTAAATGTTTTTCTCTCTCAGTTGTCATATTGTTTTCTAATCTAATCTTTTAAAGTAGCGCATGTTGCGGGATTTATCTTTGTATACCCTGTTTCCGACTTTGAAAGATCTTAATGTTTATCTTTCTGATATTACAGTGAAGAAATTCTTAAATGCTTCTTTACTTTAATTTATATTCTCATATTTTCTGCTTTTCATCACTTTATTGCTAAAGAATCCAATGAATGCATTATCTTTCCCTGTGAAAAGAATCTTTTAGTTTATGTTTAGATCTCTATCTTTATAATACAGACCCCATAGCCCAATGGAAGCGTAAAACCGTTTTCATCCAACTTAACAAAAACAACAACAAACCATTCAATCTTATTTTATTTAAATAGCCTAATATATTAAAGTTAAAACATAGCTAAATCATACAGAGAGATCCCTCTCTGAAACTGGTAGGGTGGGATTCTAGTTTCGAAGTGGTTGGATAAAGTTACCTCTTGTAAATGTCTTCTACTCTGACAACCTCTGGGAATTTACAGAGCGTTAACATAGTGGCGACCATACTGGGGAACTGAACATTCATTCAACCCCACGTTTTCTTTTTCCCTAGAAGAAAATTTTGTTTCTGAAAAATTATAAATCTAAGAAAGAAAGAATGTTCAGAGGTTGTTAAATGCTTGTACATAGTAATTTTGGATTCAAAATATATAAGAACTAAAAAATATGGCTCCTAAAAGAGCTTATACTCGATCCCACCCAAACCGGAAACCTGCGATAGCAACTGATAATCCAAAACAATTACTCAGAAAGAATACCATTACAGAAGATTCAGGGAGTCGAAGTCCCCTTCATAGGTCCCCTTCTCTTCCAGAGGAACTTGTTTCCCTTTAAGATCTCGACTTCGACACCATCTTTGAACAAATCTTGTTTAGAATGAAATCTGATAGCTTTGTGACTGAAACCGTTTTAGATCCAGTCGTCCTGCAACCCCGGACCCCTGAAATACTATCTCCCACTGCAAAACCTCAAACCGCTCACTCTATGCCAGCTAGTCCCTCATCCTCCTCTTTTCCTGCCACCGCCCCACCTATCATTCAGGTTGTTGTCCCACCCCTTCCACCTATCATGGTGGCCAGATATGCTCCCTTGGTGTTGGTTGCACCTTTGCATGACATGCCCCAGGACTATCAAACGAGACTCCCACGGTTCAATGGTACAGGGCCCTTGAACGCAAATCAACACGTTGATAAAATGAATGACTATTTTGACTTGTAGGAAGTGGATGAAGCAGACGTTCAAATGAGACTTTTTAAGCCGAGTTTGACTAGGGACGTTAAGAAATGGTACAAAGGCTTACGTGTTGATTTAGTGGTTGACCTTATAGTGTTTCAAATAATTTTTCTGGATAGATGGGAGGTAAAGAGAAATCCTCTCCAGATCTTGTCAGAATACGAAAACATCAGAAGGAATCAAGGAGAGACAGTACAAGACTACTGCACCCTCTTCAACAATTTGTACAATGCGATTCCAACTGATATTAAACCCCCACAAGTTTTAGCACTGATAAAATTCCTTGACGGTTTCGACGCTGATATGTCGTATCAATTAAGGGAAAGAAACTCTACCACCCTGGAGGACATGCAGAAAAGCGCAATAAGTGTAGAGGCCAACCTGCTGGCTAGAAGGACAGGACAGAGGATGGAAAGGAGAGACACGATTAAAGAGGAACCTTCCACATCTTCTTCTGATGCCAAGATAGATTCCTTAGCTAGAGCAGTGGAGAGGATGATGGAGAGACTTACTGTAATTGAAAGAAATCCTCCTAGAGAAAACCAACCTGCTCCACAAATTTGGAATCCTAACTCCAAAAGAAATCATCTGCAAATCAGGTAGAGGGATCCTAGGGATCAAAGAGAACAAAGAGGTCTTGATCAACAGCTCAGACCACCCCTATAGGAAAATTATGTCGATGAAGGTGAGGAGGTAATTAAAGAATTAGAGGACACACACATAAACCTCATGGGCATTCATGATAACAAAGCCATTTTCCTTACTCA
>ML796575.1:230457-242448 GCA_009831015.1 Picea engelmannii
TCACCCGGTCGTATTTGTCATTCATTGTTACCTGCCATCTCACACTCCAAAGGACCCATTGGCAATTTATTACTGGTTAACTTATTCGTTAGCTTGCTTATCTGTCCCTCGCACCCAACGGGTATCCGTTTGCGCAAAACTACATTTTCCCTTCATTCTCCCATTGCTTACTGTGTCCTCTCACCAGAGAATATTTTTCTTGTCGCACCAGAGCATAGTTTTCCCCGCTTTCTCTCCGTTTTAGTCAACCGTCCAAAACCACTGTCATCCCCACTAACGTTTGTTTGACTTGTAGGTATTTTCATAGTGATGGAACCAAAATCAAAGAAAACAGAAGCCGAGGAAAATCCTTTCCTCCCACCTCCTGTCGACCTCAACAGGATCCATTTGGCCGACAAAGATCATTTAATCGTAGACACCAGGTGCAGATTTGATTTCGAGGATTTGCAGTCATGGCTCAAAGAGGTTTTCTTAGATCAGAGCGATGAAATTGGGCTCTGGGAGTCCAACCTTCCTCTATATATTTTCCCCCAGGTCCACCATTTCCCTAACTTCGCCCTCAAGTGCCAGGCTCATTACCTCCCCGACCGGAGAGCCATAGTATCTTCATTAGGAGAAACCATGTTCTTCATCACACCAGAGGCTATTGATCAGATGATGCAGATGCCAAACACTGGGGAAATGATTTTCTCCACATTGGAAAATGCTTCTACTGTGGCCACTAAATTACAGGTATCTCTAAGCAATGTCTAGACACAGCTAAAATTAGAAAATATATCATCCTTTGCAAAGGATAACATAATTAAGACGTTGGAAGAATTGGTCCTCGAGATCGGGTATGATCCCTCAAATGTGAAAGCAGTTAAGGAGATGCTTAAAAAGAAAAATGCTGATATAGAATCTCTGAGAAAACAGTTGAAACTACCACCAACGGAAAATGCAAAGGCAAAGGAGATAGCTGAGATAGAAGGGGGAAAGGATGAGATGCTCAGGGTGATTATGGAGCAGAATGCACAGTTGAAAGAGATGGAAGTAGAAATGGAAAGGTTATTGAAAGAGAAGGAACAATTAAAGCCCATGGAGGTCATTCCATTGAGTGTAGTTCCACTCACAGGAGTAAGCACAGCATCTGCAGCAAAAATTCCCTCAACAACTCCACTGACAGCTCTGGAGAAGATAGTAAAAGTGGAAAATTCCATGGAAGAGATGAATTTGCAAGAGATAGAGATTAGCAGACTTAAAAAGAAGGTTGAGAACCTTCAATAACTCAAGTCTTCTTACCAAACTAGCTACTCCAAGGAGAAACAAACATTAGATAAGGTCAAACAGGAATTGCAACAGCTTCAGAAGCAAACAGTGGTAGGAAAAACACTTGCTGAGGTCAAGGAAAGTGTCTGGATGGATATCACCAAGTCCGTAAATGAAATTTGGCCTATGGTACAAATCATGTTCGAGAAAAATGAACTAGTGCAAAGAAGCACTGAGGCTATTGAGAAAATCATAGCAGAACTGGGAGAGATGCCCACAGAAGCCACTGAGATCATTAAATTCATGAATTCTAAAACCAGACAAGAGTTAGAGGATTTGAAAATTGAAGATAGGACAGAAATTATCCTCGAGGTCAAGAGGGTCCTGACCAAAAGAGGACTGATGCTACAGCTGGAGGAAAAAGTCCAAACTATGGACATAGGAGTGCAAAGATTTTTCAGCAAAATTGAAGCTCTGTAGAACATAGGCCTCCCTGGCTTAAGGGTCATAAATGACAAGTTAATGACACTATCTTATTATAAAAAGAAACTAGCCACCATGGCTAAATATAGTTCAAAATTCTCAGGAATACATGGCAGTATCACAGACAAGGCATTCTTAGAAGCTTTATAGTCAGACATCAGCATACAGCATGAGATCCGGTACATTTTCATCATCAAGCCAACTTTTTCCAAGTATACAGAGATGGATGAAGTGTACCGGAGACTACTCAAAGTCGGCGTTCCCAGTCACCTTCGATGGGAAGAGATATGCAATTTGATCGAGTAAGAGCTGAGGTGTCCAAGCCCAGTCATCAATCCAATCAGGCGAAGTCGTGCAGAAGACTCACCAACGGTTTACCCCAGAAATCAGCATGAAGTTTCAAAACATCATCAAACAGTTCCTGAATTTTTGTATTTTGTTGAGTTAGTTAGCTAAATTTAGAACATCCACGTCCTGATCTTTAATGACAGGATCGTTTGTAATTTTTTATTATAAATACTTCAAACTTTGAAGTACTGAGGGTTGATCTTTACGCCCTGTAAGCCAGAAAGACTGTAATTTTTATCAAGAGATCTTCCAGTAATACAAAGGGACGTTTCACAGGATTCTCGCGTGTTGTTCATTGGTGATGTTATTCTTTTCTATGTTAATTTTTTTTCTCTCTCAGTTGTCATATTGTTTTCAAATCTAATCTTTTAAAGTAGCGCATGTTGTAGGATTTATCTTTGTATACCCTGTTTCAGGCTTTGAAAGATCTTAATGTTTATCGTTCTGATATTACAGTGAAGAAATTCTTAAATGCTTCTTTACTTTAATTGATATTCTCGTATTTTCTGCTTTTCATCACTTTATTGCTAAAGAATCTAATGAATGCATTATCTTACCCTGTGAAAAGAATCTTTTAGTTTATGTTTAGATCTATATCTTTATAATACAGACCCCATAGCCCAATGGAAGCGTAAAACCCTTTTCAGCCAACTTAACAAAAACAACAACAAACCATTCAATCTTATTTTATTTAACTAGCCTAATATCTTAAATTTAAAACATAGCTAAATCATACAGAGAGATCCCTCTCTGAAACTGGTAGGGATGGATTCCAGTTTCGAAGTGGTTGGATAAAGTTACCTCTATTAAATTTCTTCTACTCTAACAACCTCTAGGAATTTACAGAGCATTAAAAAATACAATCAAACAGAAAAGGGATCAAGCTCCAAATAAACAGAACACAAAACATATCCAAAAATCTATGCAAAAATAATCAAAGGGGATATGAAGATCTAAAAGGAAGATTACAGAGACACTCCTCCACCGAGAAGATTCAGACTTCAGAATCAACGATCAAGAGAAACAAATAGGCCTCGGGAAGAAGAAGGATTCATAAGAGTCACTCCTTTCAAAAGATATTCAACTCCCGGGTATCAAACTATCTTTTTTGGTTTATGTTATGCATGCAATAATTTTGGACATAAAGTTGTAAATTGCAGAGCTAATAGAAGGAACATAAAAAACTTTGAAAGTCGTACACAAAATGGTTATCCAAGAAGGCCTAGTGAAACACAGAGAAGAAGCTACAACAAGTTTGAATCATTGAGCACTGAAGTGGAATGCTACAAGTGCAACAACTTTGGACACATGGCCAAATATTGTAGAATGACAGTCCCTCCTAGAGAACCACAATAGAACAACAATAGTCACAGACAGGAACCTCAAAAGAGAATATGGATAAGAAAGCAAAATTAGTATATCAATGAAGAATGCACACTCACTCTACAAGCTAAGCGGAAAAACGTGGTTGGTATGTTGACAATGGTTGTTCAAAACACATGACAGGTGATAAGACAGGTTTCATACATTAAGAAAGGAAAGAGATGGATCAGTCTCCCTCGGAAATGATGATTTAGCTAAAATCATTGGAAAAGGCACAGTCATAATTCGAAATAGAATACCAAGGCAAAAAAAATTCTACTAGTAGAAGATATGAAACATAATCTTCTAAGTGTGAGTCAAATGTGTGACCAAGGTCATCAAATCACTTCTGATTCACAAAAGTGCGAGATAAGAAAAGAAGGTTCAGGAAAATTGATTGCAACAGCTGCAAGAACTTCAAGCAACATATATGTATTAAGTAAAATTGGAAATGAAAAGTGTTGTCTAGGAAATGAAGATGAAAGTTGTCTATGGCACAGAAGAATGGTCACATACACTTTGATAACCTTGTCAAAGTCAGCAAAGAGGAAGCAGTTAGAGAAATGCCCCAAATAAAAAAACCAACCAACACTTTATGCAAGCATTGTCAACAAGGAAAGCAAACAAATACCAGGTTCAAATCAAAGGAATTTCAACGACAAGACCACTAGAAACTGTGCATACTGATCTAGTTGGACCAACTACAACAAAGGGTTTAAAAGGCATGGAATAAAATGGCAATTCTTCGTTGCTAGGACACCTCAACATAATGGAGTTGTTGAAAGAAATAATAGGAAAGTACAGGAAATGGATCGAACAATGCTAATGGATTCCAAATTGACAGATATTTTTTGGACACATGTAGTGCATACAACAGTTCACATTCAAAATAGAGTAATGTTGAGAAACAACACTAACAAAACTCCCTACGAGCTATGGAAAGGAAGACCAACAAATGTGAAGCACTTCAGAGTATTTGGAAGCAAATGCTACATCAAAAGAGAAGATGGCAGAATGGGAAATTTTGACTCTCGTGTGGACAAAGGAGTACTTGTTGGTTACTCAAGTATAAGGAAATCATACAATTGTTACAATCTGAGATTGAACAAAGTTGTAGAAAGCATCAATGTAACAATTGATTAAACAGGTGGACAAGAATCAAAAGAAGAAGAAAATGAATCAGTGGAACAACTTTACGAAGAAGAAGCAAAAGATGAAAAAGAAGTAGAAGATGAAGATGAAGAAGATCAGACAGAAGTAAAAGAGCAAGTTCAGCAAGTGCTTCAAAATACAACTAGAAAACGAGTACAAAATAATCATCCTTCAGATCAAATTATCGGAAACAAGGATGCAGGAATTAAGACTAGAAGAAGAATTTGTTCACCAGAACAAATGCACCTAACACTCTTATCTACGATTAAACCAAACAGTTTTGAAGAGACCAGCAAGGATGAATTCTGGAATAAGGCTATGGATGAAGAATTGGATCAAATAGAGAATAATGACACTTGGGAATTGGTTCAAAGACCAAAGAATAAGAATGTGATTGGCACAAAGTGGGTTTTCATAAATAAATTGAATGAAGATGGACAAGTTACAAGGAACAAAGCTATATTGGTATGTAAAGGATATGCACAGGTTGAAGGAATCGACTTTGAAGAGACACTTTCCCCAGTTGCTAGAATGGAAGCAATCTAATTGCTTTTAGCTTATGCAGGCTCCAAGAATATTAAAGTGTATCAGATGCATGTGAAATCATCTTTTTCTAAACAAGGAACTTGAAGAAGAAGTCTGCATGGAACAACCAGAAGGATTTAAGTTGTCATAAAACACAGATTATGTGTGTAAATTGAAGAAGGCCTTGTATGGTCTAAAACAGGCTCCTAGAGCATGGTACTCTAGACTGGATAAATATCTACAACAGGCGGGGTTTAGAAAAGGAAGTGCCAACCTCTACATCAAGGTAACTCAAGATAGTATTTTATTAATTGAAATTTATGTTGATGATATTATTTTTGGAAGTATTGATGACAGGTTAAGCCATAAATTTGCAAAGGATATGCAGAATGAATTTCAAGTGTCATTACTTGGAGAACTATCCTTCTTTCTGGGTCTTCAGATATGTCAAAGCAACCAAGGAATTTTTATTTCTCAAACTAAGTATACCAGAGAAATGCTAAAGAAGTTTGGAATGGAATATTGCAAACCAGTTACCACTCCTATGCAAATTGTTATCACTCCAAGAAACTCTTTGGGGTTGTAAGCCAAAGATTCTTGGTAACTTAATATAAGATAATTTAGGTATGTTTGGATCAATGGGATAGCTCAATAACTAATGAAATGGACAACTCATCATACATTCGAATAAGACAGTGCTTTTAGAAATCAATAATTAGACAAAATAGTTTAAACAGAGGATGAAGAATACTAATCTTGATAACCAAATACAATAAGGTGCAGGGTCATACAAGACAACAAAGATGTTCTTCAATTCAAGTTTATGATCTTAATAAAGAGATGGCAGTCTTTAGAAGCTAAGAAAAACCAAATCAAAGTGCAGAGAGACGAAGTACATGACAAATCTGATATTGAAGACAAAAGAAGACTGTGATTCTATTATCAAGTAAGAGACTATTACAGTAGCAAAATGTATCCAAGATTGAACCCTCTGTCCTTCTATTATCTTTAGCTTTATAGCTTTACAATGAAATGTCCAGATCCTATAAGGATGGATCAAATTTACTAAAGATAGATAGTCAAAACATTTTTACAAAAAGAAAGGAGATGAACCTAGAAAATAGGTCAACTCCTTATTTCATGGTCTTCATATCATCTAGAACCTCTATGTTGTGCAGAAATCTTCCCAAGGTTGTTTGATATCCCTTGATGAAGATAAAATTTGAATTTCCCAAATTGGGATCAAAACCTAATTTTGTGCCCCAAAAATAGGCGCCTAATCATCTTGAACACCTCTTCAAACCTCTTTTGCATCAAATATGGATTTTGGATTTGATACTATAATTCAATATGTATCTTTGGAAAGCATTTTCAAGAGATTCGGTTGAGAAAAAATTCGATCTGGGCAAAAATAAAACTTGTCTACCCTGTCTGCGGTTTCACCAGCTCTTTTGTCCCGAATCCGACCCTTTAGCTGTTGAAAAGCAGAGCTTTCAATGGCTAACTAGCAAAGTTCAAGGCGGAATAGCTGTTGAAAGCGCAAATATTTTTTAATGAAAACTGCCTTGGGAAAAATCAAAATTTTCATCCGTGGAGAGTCCATTTTACACGCTTGAATAGTCAATTGACAACTAGACATCCTAATCTTTCCAAAGATTCTTTCAAATATGCATTTAGAGATCGATAAGGCAATCAAAAGTCCCCCACAAGATTAGGCATCATTTTTCAAACAAATTTCAGAATGAATTATTTTATCGCTAACATCTGGCTCCAACTGGGATGGAGACCTCCCTGCGAGGTCTCCAAGAACCTAGCAGAACTTGTGCCTTTAGTATTGGGCATGGAGTCATTCAGCCTTTACAATTTATCATCTGGCTATTCTCCAAATCTTGTTGTTATCTTTCACAATCTTCTTTTTCTGATTTGGTGATTTAATCTTTTGATACTCTCTTATCCTTTAAATCACTCCAAAATCGCTTTGTTCGAGATCAACCATTCAAAATTCTCATTCTGCAGTTTCAACAGTTGTTTCACCTTAAGATTTTCTAATTAGCTGATGAAATCTCTGCTTTTCAACCGCTAACTGGTTATAATTTCGCCTTTTGTGCTGGTGAAAGCTCTGTTTTGGTCAAAAAGGAAACCTTTTCTAATCAGAAAGACTCCTACTTTGACTTTTCTTCTTTGAAAGTTTTGCTAAAAAACTCTTCAAATATAAGTACGAACATTAATCAATATTTGCTCCAAATTATAGGAGACTCTTGTAGACTTGAAGAATTTATCCTTTATATCTGAATAATGTTGCATCACCATGTTTAGTAAACTATAGTAACTCTGTAATCTTCTATCTAAAAAAGTTTGCAAAAACCCTAGAGCCAAAAACATAATCTCCCTGCCTGTATATTATCAATATCTTCAATATTCATTGTCTTAAGTGATCCTTTCAATTCCTTGTTGGCAGATTTCATGACTGCCATCGTATTTTGAGCATCCTTGAAGCCCTCCATGGCAAAGGAAAACTGATCGAGATTGAATGTTTGATTGTAAATCATTTCTCTCTGTCCCTCATACATCCTCTTTTGCTTAATTATTTTCATAGCCCCCTTGTCCACTGTATGCAGTTTGCCTAATGATTGCATCTTCATAAAGACTATCCAATGTGAGCTTGTCAAAGCCACCAACCAATTTACTATCAATCTTACTAGAATTATTATGGGTGGATGTAATGACAAAGGCCAATTCCTACTCAACACCATCAAGTGCCATGCCTCAGTTAGACCCAACAAATCAACAGTGTCTGCAGAAGGTATCGATACAATAGCAGTTTCATAAATAGGAGATTCAACTTCTGGAGCTTCCTTTTCCCCTTCTTTTTGGTCTTTTGAAGGAGAAGCCTCTTCAGGTCTATAGGTCAAAAGATGTTTCTCCTAAAATTCCAACATCTATCTTGCTACAAGAACCACACGAGGGGCATCTCGAATATAATCTTCCATTGTTTCCAGAAATGCATGAGGTGGCTGACCCCAAAACTAGGAACTGGAAATTCTAGGCCTTTGCAAACTTCATAAAATCTAGACAGACTCTCGACCTATTGACCAACCCTCCTATAAATATCAAGGGCTTTGACGGCTTCGTGCCTTGGCATCTCAAAAAACTTGTCCACCAGATTGATAATACCATCATTGATTGCACAGTAAATCTTGAAGCTTTCCTTCAAGACCAATGCCAAGACATATTGAATGACATAGTTACCAATAGTTGGTCCCTCAGGCCTTTATCACATACGGCCTGGTGCCTGTGTTTATTTAAAAACCATGCAGGGGATTGATAACAAATGGAAATGCTTTGCATTAGGTTATGGTTTGTTGTGTGGCATATGGGCTCGGCTTGATTCCTCGTGGCCTCTGCCTTAGATCACCTGTGCCCTGTCAAATATTTCAACAATAAATGCTACCTTTCTCCATTGGACAGTTGCGTTTCTCCATTGGACAGCTGCACACACATTCTCTGCTTGCAAATCAGGTGTTTTTGGAAACTGTCTATTTGCATTTATATATCAAATCCCTCATGCATCGGATGCTTTAGCTCCTTTGGCTTTGTAGCTTGGCACGCTGATGTGAAAAAGAAAGCATCGACACCTGTACAATCTTGCAAATTAAGAACTGATATTTGTGATGAGTTTATGTGTTGTGTGGTGAAAAATGTGATCTTGGGCAGTTATATCATCGAACACTTGGCAGCCTGCAGGCTTTTGACACCTGCATTCGAGATGTATCGAACTAAAGGTTAAATTGCAGTTTGACTCATGGCTCGAGTCATGGCATAGTTGTTGTCTTGACCTGATAGCTGGCATGTTGGGTAATTCGATCGATAATCTTAATACATAGCTTGATCAATAACTAATGCTCATGTAACTTGTCGATAAGGTGTGAACAGGATATGGATTTCGGCACTGGGCTTGATATGGAGTATGACTTGTCTTGAATTAAGGCTTGACTTGACCTGTCTAGCATTTACAAATGTATTCAGCAACAAATTTTCAATGGCATTCAAGCTCTTCAATATGTAAATGCAATGTATTCTTAAACCTTGCAAACATAGCTCCCATGCATGATCTTATGAAACCTTAACCTCGACATATGACACATGAATCATCAATTACAATCATGGCTTGATCCCTACTTAGCTCATGGATTTGAAGTTGCATGCCCAGCTAGCACAACGTAGGTAATACTTGTGGTATAACATGTGGTTTCGGGCTTGACCTGTCGACCTGGCATATGAATTGGAACTGTGGCTTAGTATGAGAATTGAACATATGGTTGGCTCATGGAGTTAGCATAAGAATAGGACATGTAGTTTTAACTTATGTTTTGGCTTTATTGTAGGTTTAGTGGAATGTAGATATGAACTAGGGATTTGATTTAACTTTAGAATCGCTTCAAGCACACACCACTTCATAACAAAAGTGCATCAAACTTTTTGATAATATAAAGCTAATAAAGCTAGAATTGTGGACTATGTAACGATTAATTTGTATTTGTGTATGGCAGGTAAAGAGGAAGAGATCAAAGGATGCTAGGCTAAAGTGATAACTCAAAATCTAGATGAAGGGGGAGGTTAAGACACTGGCCAAAGGCTAAGAAGGAAAAAGAGTGAAACAGAGAAAAAGAGAGAGATAAAAACGCTCTTAAAAACCCATTTATTTTGGTCGCTAACATCTGGCCTATACGATTGATCTTCTGCAAACCTGTAGCCTGCATGTAGTCTGCTCTGCTTATTCAAGAAAACTGAAAGTAATCTACCTGCTCAAAGAAAGAGCTTATTCTTCTATCAATCCCTACACTAACCAGTAGAGGCAGATTGATCAAGTAAAACTAAATTTCCAAAGCAGCCAAGAAAGTAATTGACTTTCTAGTATCATACTTGATCTTGACCCAAAAGATGAAAAAGACCATAGCTTGTGGAAATGCCATTTGAAAAGATGACAAGACCAACCTTCATCTAACAGAAATATTTTTGGATTAATGTTGCTCATAGACTCCAAATAGTCAGCAAAAGGGTCATCAAATTCACAAAGCAATACCTCTTTGGACTGTTGATCCAACTGTAAATTGAAATGATGTTGAAGGCTACCTTTACTAATCTCACTGTTGAATGCAGGTTGCTCGAGATCTATTGGAGAAACATATAGGATGGACTACTGAACTGGACTATTCATCTCCTCACCTTCTTCTTCATATCTGTTGCAAACCACTTTTGTCTGCAAATCTGGAAACTCAAGGCTTCCCTTAGTATTTGTTGTAGATCTGAAATTATCTCCTGCTGATATGTCAATCTGCTCATCATTTTTCAAATTTTCAAAAGGGATAATCGGATCTTCATCACAACCATCTTTAAAAGATGCATTTAATACAATGTTAAAAGCATCACAATGGTTATCATAATGTAAATCATCAATCTCTCGATAATGAAGAGTATTCTCTATAGCAGTTAACTCTTCATGAACATCTGAATCTTTAGTCAATAAATGAAATTCATGACAACACTCAGGATAGAGAAGATCATTTGGAAAATGGTCTTTACAAAACACATGAAAAGCAGCATGAAAATATGCCAAAGAGTTGATACTAGCATAAGGCAGAGATCGGTACCAATCACGAGCAATTCCCTCTAATGAGAAATAGAAGAGTCGGATCTGAACATCCTCATGCACAACTTGCAACCGATGCATGTAATCATGAAAGTCCAGCAAATGTTCAGCTGGCACTTCCCACTCTTCTCCTCAAAATATAGGAAGACTATTTTCCCATTCATCTCTACTAGGCACTGGATTAGGGAAACCAACAATTTTTGAAAAAACACAGAACGCATACCTCTTAGCAAAGATCTGGTTCATGTCATACCAGTGGAGTCACCAACAGATTTATAAACAATGGAGTCGCCACTGAATTCATCCTTCATGGAGTCGCCAGATAGATGATTACAACCAATGTAATGTCTAATCCTTGTCTATCATCAAAGAGTAGATCTAATGTCATCTCCCAGGGAAGCTGAGCTTCAATCTCCTTTCCCCGGCAACGACGCCAATTTGTTATCACTCCAAGAAACTCTTTAGGGTTGTAAGCCAACGATGCTTGGTAACTTAATATAATATAATTTAGGTATGTTTGGATCAATGGGATAACTCAATAACTAATGAAATGGACAACTCATCATACATTCGAATAAGACAGTGCTTTTAGAAATCAATAATCAAACAAAATAGTTTAAACAAGGGATGAAGAATACTAATCTTGATAACCAAATACAATAAGGTGCAGGGTCATACAAGATAGCAAAGATGTTCTTCAATTCAAGTTTATGAGCTTAATAAAGAGATGGCGGTCTTTAGAAGCTAAGACAAACCGAATCAAAGTGCAGAGAGACGAAGTACATGACAAATCTGATATTGAAGACAAAAGAAGACTGTGATTCTATTATCAAATAAGAGTCTATTACTGTAGCAAAATGTATCCAAGATTGAACCCCCTGTCCTTCTATTATCTTTGCTTTATAGCTTTACAGTGAAATGTCCAGATCCTATAAGGATGGATCAAATTTACTAAAGATAGATAGTCAAAACAATTTTACAAAAAGAAAGGAGATGAACCTAGAAAATAGGTCAACTCCTTATTTCATCGTCTTCATATCATCTTGAACCTTTGTGCTGTGCAGAAAGCCTCCCAAGGTTGTTTGATATCCCTTAATGAAGATAAAATTCGAATTTCCCAAATTGGGATCAAAACCTAATTATGTGCCCCAAAAATAGGCGCCTAATCATCTTGAACACCTCTTCAAACCTCTTTTGCATCAAATATGGATTTTGGATTTGAT
>ML796575.1:252034-291755 GCA_009831015.1 Picea engelmannii
AAAAGATGATGATTCAAAGTCTACAAACCAAAGGCAATACAGGTCAATGATTGGTATCTTACTATATGCGACAACATTCAGATCAGATGTAATGCAAGCAATTGGACAGGTGGCATGATTTCAAGAAGCACCAAAGGAATCACATGTCTTAGCAGTGAAAAGGATTTTCAGATATCTCAAAGGAGCATACAAGTTTGGATTATGGTATCCAAAAGGAAAGGATATATCACTTATTGCCTACATATATGCAGATTGAGAAGGTTGCATTGATGACCGGCAAGCACCAGTGGAGCAACGTTCTACTTGGGTGAGTGTTTAGTTTCTTGGCTAAGCACGAAACAATCATCAATATCCTTATCTACAGTCGAAGAAGAATATATTGCAGTAGCAAGATGTTGTACACAGGTTCTATGGATGAAACAAACTTTGACAGATATACAGGTTGAGTATGATGAGCCCATTCCAATCTATTTTGATAATACAAGTGCCATCAGTATCTCAAAGAACACGTTGATGCACTCCAAGACAAAGCACATTCCAATCAAGTATCACTTTCTACGGGAACAGGTTGCATAGAAGAACATCAGAGTTGAATATGTGGGCACAAAAGAAAAAGTGGCATACATCTTTGCAAAACCTCTTCCAAGAGAATCCTTTGAGTATCTTCGCCAGAGACTCGAAGTAATTTCTACTCCAAAATGAATGCTTTTGAATTCTTATCTTATATGTCTTAGATTTACACGAGGAAGCACCATAAAGAGGACAGTTCAGGTTGGTATATCAGTCAGGGGGAGCAGCCCTAGATGGAAAGATACATTTTCCATTGATGACAAAGGGGGGGGTATTTATCAAGTGCAAAGGTAAATTCTTGGAGAAAGAGAAAAGAGGCATGGTTCCAGGGGGAGCAATGGTCACAGGGGGAGCATGAGTGATATCACTTCTGTATTGCATCAGAGTGTTGCCATCAATGCCAGAGGGGGAGATTGTTGATTATTTGGGTTGGTTGTCATTGATGTCAACCCTTGAAGAAAGTTGAGTAGTGAATTCTGGTAGCACGAAGGTTTGGGCAATGGACCAAAGTTTGTTTGATGTATAATGGTATGAGTTTTAATATATTTGAAGGTAAGACTATTCTATATGGATAGTGCATGTCATATCATTTCCGGTGGTATGTGGAACATCACATAACTCCTCACGGTTAGAGAGTTATGGCCATGTGAAGTTGGAGAACCCTCATGAGTCATCTAGAAGCCCCAAAAGGTCAAAGTAGTCAAAGTAGTCAAAGTGGTTGCAAAGAAGAAATTATTTAAATAATAAAGTGAAGTGATGAGTGTATTATAAGCCAAAGTGGATACAAAAGAAATTATTTAAATAATAAAGTTAATAGAAAAATGACTAAGTGGACAAGTGGTTAGAAGTGGGTTAGCCCTAAAATAAGGAAAGTGGTTTAAGATGGTTAGAAGGCAACCCCTTGAGGAAGCTACATAAAAGTATAAATAAGAGGCAAGGGTCTCTCATTTAATTACACTTGAGCATATTGAATATCTACAAGTGACTGAGGTAACCAAAGGATATCTAAGGTAATTTCAGAGGGAAGGTGAAGTAAAGAAGGTTGAAATTCAAGGGAGGATAAATTTTTTTGATGATGTTTTCTAAGGTATGTTATTTACATGTCATCTCGGCATTTTCAAAATAACTTTTTTTCTAGAATGATTCAGATCCCAAAATCTGGAGGTTGTTGAGAAACATATCCAAGTAGCTGTGATAAAAATTTCATCTTGTAGGTCATTGTATTTTTGGAGTTACACTCCGTGGAAAATAGGGTTTGTGGCTAGTCCTGAAACTACTCTAAAACCAGTGTTTCGGGTAAAAACGTTATAACTTCTTCATAACATATCCAAATTCGGTAAGACTAAATGTATTGGTTAGAGTACAGTCTGTAGTATTTTGTGTACCATTTTCATACCCATACAACAAATATTCTATGTGGGGCATGGTCTACAAGTTCGCTCTCTAGAATAAGCCAGAATTCAACAAGGTATGTCATTTTTGTTGTAACTTTTTTTCTGAGAGGTTCCAAGTAGTGAAACCTAGAGGAATTGCATAAAAGACAATGATGAACATTGTGTACTATTTTCAGATCTTTATTCATTACAGGTACATAGTTATGATTATTTCAAGTTAGGGTTTTTGACTAATCCAAAATTAGTCATGTGAGACTAAAGTAAAGTTTGATGAAAAAGCTAGTCTCTTGTTGTTAAAGTTAAGGAAGGTTGCATGTATGTGATCATATACACCAGGTCTATTACAGAGTTACAAATCAGATTTTGATGATGAAATTGATGAGGGCATTTGGTTGAGGTACATGTTGGGTACATGGTTGAGACAAGTAGTTGATGAGTTGGCACATACATGAGATTTATAGTTGATGATGTTGGTACATATTGATGAGTCATAGTTTATGTGTATTTGATGCATGATTGGTACATATTTGGTGCATGGTTGATGCACTCGTTGATGGTACAGGTTGGTGCATGGTTGATGCGCTTGTTTATGGTACAGGTTAATTATAGGTTGTTTGGTACATGTTGGTATAGGTTGTTTGGTGCAGGTTGATTGGTACAGGTTTAGAACAGTGTATCTCACAGTGATAGTGTGACAGTGGTTCCATCATTCTACTTATATTTCATGGCAGTTAGATGGGGCAAGGACAGGTGGTTGTAGCCACCTTCCGGTTGTAGCCGAAGAACATAGGGGGTTGTAGCCTCCTTCTGGTTGTAGCCAGAGAACTGGGGAGTTGGAGCTTCCCTCAGGTTGTAGCCTGAGAAACTAGGGGGTTGGAACCTCCTTCTAGATGCAATTGGAAAACAAAGGAAGTTGGTGCTTCCAATGAATGTAATTCTTAAAGACATATAAGAAAAAACATTATGTTGTTTTCTCCCGCTTTGGGTTTCCACGTAAAAACATGGGTGTATTGTGTATGTGTATGATTGTTCATTTGTTCATTGTTTATTTACTCTGCAACTATTGGATGATAATGCCACAATGATATAACACATGCATTTTATGGTTAAAAATAATTAAATTTCTCTATTACTGATTCACCCCCCCTCTCAGTAATCCAACAAACCATAGTACATCGTTTGGCATGTAAAGAGAGTCATATTGAACCAGTTCAGAATATGGATGAGTTTATACTCATTTTTCTCATAATTTTGAGAGGAATTCAATGGTAACCTTTGTTTCTAGGTTTGAGTAGCAGAATTGAAGAGTGACTTCAATATTGACTTTGTAAGTCCATTTTCATTATAATTTTTGACATGTGAGATTAATGAAGAGAAGTCTCATTGTTAAAGGTGACTCGAAGATGTATCCTAGGAGAGGTGAACTCTATCATCAAATCTTGTTTGATTGGGTTCTTTTATGTTATGTTGTGTTATCTCACTTATTTTGCAAATTATCATCGTTTTAAGAAGTTTTGGCTAAGTAAAAAATTCACAAGTGTTATGCAAAGTTGTCAATACGATCAAGAAATATTCTTAATCAAGTTAGATGTTAACATGTTTGTTTAAAGAATAAATTAGCATCTAAGGATTTTCAGATCATTTGATTTGGTGGTATCCTCATGATATTTTGTTCATGACAATTATATTTTGCATGGAACAACCTTCAAACAGTCTCCTTACTTGTGTTAGCCACTGAAACATTTTTCAGTGATATCATGGCGCATTATTCCCCAACGATCTTGCCAAACTTATTACATGTTGTCCCAATTTGTTCTTAAAATTGGAACGTTGATCATCCAAGTGGTGGGTCCAAAGATAATGGCATTTTTTGTTTATAGAAGAAATTAACATTTCAAGATTAGCGCCATTCGTCAAATTATCATATTATTTCAATGGAGTAACTTAAAATTTTGATACAATCATAAAATCTATTATTCAAACTAAAAATGATAAAGAAACCCATAATAATTCATTATTGCTTGGTATCATAAATGCTATTTAGACTTCTTGTAGTTGTATAGAAATTGTGTTATGCTTTAACATTGGTGCAATTGTATGCACATTTAAAATCTTCTAATGGTGAATGTAGAGCATCTTCAAAACCAAGTGTAGAGTTCCTTTGTACTAAATAACTTCACACACTTTTTATTAATGAAGGAAATATAGTCAAGCTATGTATCTCAATAATGTTATGAAAGAGGGATTTAACCAAAGAGTTTAAATGCAAATGATTTGTTGAGGTTACAAGTATATCACAATAATGCTACAATAACACAACCAACAACCTAATTGTGCTTATAAAAAGATCAAGAAATTTAATAAATGTTCCATTAAACCAAATGATATTCCTACGCATATATGCAAAATGAAACTCATCAATGAACAATTATTACTATGACTAGTCATTCAATGAAGTTTGCAAAATTGTAAAGGTGATGAAAATCCCCAAATGTCAATTCAAATGCTATATTTCATCATTCTTCGTTTGAAACCTTTGAGCTTAATGATCAACTATTGCACACGAACCACAACATGTATTTTAGTGATAATCCTTAATGCTAGAGGTATGCCTTTAGCCATCATGTAAAAATTTATCCCTTAAATGTTCTTCTTGATCGCAATGAGATCAATAAGTATCATTATATTTGTCGATGAACAAAATAATGCAAGAATCATTTTTTAAACACAAATAAGAGCCTTGTATAAATTGATGCCTTGCTCAAATTGAAAATTATATGCTCGTCTCCAAACTTTAATACACATTCTTTTAAGGTTCATAATGAATGCATATGAGAAATCCTTAATCAAGTTGATTTCATTTTTCCAAAGAGTATAAAATTATAAAGAATACATAATTTCAAAACAAAAGTTCAAGGCTCGTAAAAATAATACATTTATGTAAATTCTAAATTGTCAGCTCGTTTCCATCTCTTAACATGTGTTCTTTTAAGGCATGGATTAACTTTCTTAAAATTTGACTTTTAATTGAATTATTTCAATCCACCAAAATGCTCATTTAACTCATTTATGCACTGAAGAGTAAATCTTGATGAGAGTGTTGAAATATCATGATAACCCAAATTTAAGCAAATTGAGGCATGAAACCACTTCGAATAAGTTAAAATGAGCATACAAACAATGTTTAATGAAGATAGAGAAAAAATACTCAAAAGGCGTAACCATTATTCATGTGAGAAAAATGCGACAAAACAACTTGCTTTCATGACGTAACAAACTTATTACCAAAATCGTTATCATTATGCATTAATATGCATGTAATCACACTAATGAATTCATTCCAACAACGTCATATCACCAATTCATCATCTCATGAAAGAAAAACCAAAAAGAATCAATGATAAAGAGCACGCAAAATCAAACAGCCAAGAAAGGAAAACCATCAAACTATCCCTCTAAATCAAGAGAAACAAAATCAAATACAAGAGAAAGCAATAATTTCCAAAATTTAATGGGGGTCCCTTTATTTTTGTTAAAAATTAAGGGGGGTTGTTGAGGGCTCAACATGAGGCTACAAGGCCTCTGTCCTTTGTTTTGTACAAGGATCTATATAATTTTGAAGGTTTCAAAACTTGTTCTCGATGCAACCTCTACTTTAAATTCCCTAGTATGCCAAAATATGCCTTCATGAGTGATAGTTATTGGCCTCGAGGCCTATGTGCTCGATCCAACCGAAAACTATCAAGCAACTTGTTGTCCTTGATAAAGAAGCCACCTCAAATTTGTTGTAGATGATAGGACTACAATGAAGCCAGGGGAATAGATGCGTATGTTTTCTGAGATATGGACATCTTAGTGATCACCAAGTTGAATTGATAGCATGTGAGTTTGAAACGATTCTATATAGGAGAGTTATTACTATATAGACTTACGAGGATACTCTTAGAATCCAAGGATGTAGTTCAACATTGTATTGATCCCTTTTCCAACAAGAAAAAGGTTTGTTATACCTTCTTGCATTAAGATCATTGCTAGATCAACACTTGCTCCAGGCTTAGAAGCTTGCTTAAGGGTATCCAAAGCCACAAAATACAAAACATCCTTTCTTGATACAAAGGGCCATTGCACATCAATTTCAAGAGTCTAAAATGCTCCAATCTTGATGTGCTCATTCTCAAAAACATTTTTGTTTTTTGTTTTTTGTTTTTTTTGCCACGAATCCTTAGTATGGCTCCCATGTTATCATAGTTTAAGATACCAAGTCCAAACCCACACTAAATTAGATTAGTCTTTCATGGAGCGATGGGTCCAGGTGACTAAGATATTCACCAAGCATTTGAATTGTTAGTCATAAGGGAAAATGAAATAAACCAATAATATATAATTACACATGCTCTCGTTGAATATAGTGCACAACTTTATCCGACCGTACGGACCATTGACAATCTCATCTATGAAGTAGGAACAGATTATGGCTGCAAAAAATGGTTTGGATCAGATTATGAAATGAGTAAGTAATCAATGTAATTTATGATTGATTTTTGTACGATCCAATTTAAACTAAACTATTGTAATTTCAATTTAAATTTCAAGACAACATAATTTCGATTTACAAAATAAGTTTAATTTGTAGTTTCATAAATTAACAAATTAACAAATAGATAATTAAATATAAATAGAATACTTCTAACTCTACTTGATTTAATCCTTTGAGATGGATTACATCTCCATGTAGAGATGCCTCCTAGCCTTGTTTAGTTGTTTGATACTATTTTTGCTTCCCAACTAACTCAGAATAGCCTTGTTAGATCCCTAGCTCTAGAAAACCTTAGGGGATTTCCTATCCCTCTGTACCCAAAGTTCCAAAACAACATAGCCACATTATATCAATATTCCACCATCTTCTCGCAGTTACACAACCAATATCCCTATTCTCCATGTTCACGGTTTGTTTTTCATACCCCCAAATATACTTTTCCCCAAAAATTCAAAACTCCCCTTTCACTTGCTCAACCCCTCCTTATATATTCAAGAGATCCATCACCTCTATCATTTCCTTCCCCCTTCCCAATGTTCATCAATCACTCTCATGAAAGTCACTTACCACCCCTCTACATACATTGGGAAGAATAAAATTAAAACACATTATTAAAAGATTGTTAAGAGGGTGATAATATTAAAGAAAGAGTGTGAGTCCCCTTTTCATATTTTCTCATGCAAGTTCACAATTAAAACATAAATATTCTCCTAAATATGACAACTACCAACTCATTTAATGTACTGGTCCAATCCATAAATTATGTCAAGGAGAATTCTTAATGCAACTAGATATTTACCTAAGAAATCAAATTTCCATAATTATTCAACCATTAGTTCATTAATTAACCTACTTTAGTAACTAATATATCAAGCAATCATACTAGAGTACATTTGCAACATATGTATGCATAGCTAGTGTACGCATTAGTTGCATATGTACTAAAGATAACCAATTACTGCCTCTAATGCACAATTCGTGTATGTTCACCATCAAGTCAATAGTAAAATAAATCATGTAATGCATTAATTAGTTATTTATACTAACATAATAACAACAATTCATCAATCACAACAACTCAAACAAATTAAACATTACACCTAGATCATCTTAACTGAATTAAGAATTTAATACATAAAAAGAGAATAAGGCAGGCACTACATTTACATTACTAATGCCCAACAACACTCTCAACTACACCAAATAACACTTCCTCCTTAGCCTACTTCCATCTTCCACATCATATCATTTCCTCTACTGGACTATACTAAAGCATCAACTATATTAACCTAATTCCAGATAGAACCTGTAAGCAAATGTGTCAACTACCTTGACCAAGCTTCCCCAACAAACAACTAGCAGTCACAATCACATGTCTATGGGAGCGTGGCTTAACACGGCTCTCTCGCGACTCCAGGTTTTGGAGGATAAATAGTGGACAATACCTCCACCCCTCTTGATAGAACTAGGGTCAACACCCTATCATTTACCATCATATGGCATTGTTGTTTTAAGAGATTTGTCATTGAATATCTAGTTTCGTTGATCATGCTACCTGAAAAACCTGCACTTGCCCAAATATCATAGCAATGCATTTGAATCAATGTAAAAATAATAGAATAATGCTTCCTAGCATACCATTTCTCATTTGATGTCCACGACATCAACCACTTTAATATCACACTTCTATTTCTATCACATAGCCCATTCAACCTATAGGTTAGTTTACAACAAAAGATCGTGCATAACCATAAAACTATTGACATGTGGTTGCCACGTTCCTCATCAATGGACCATGTAAACCAGCTAGTTATTCATCATGTGCATGATACTACAGTGTGTTCAAACATATCATTCAAACCGATATCCATGTACCAAAATCCTTCATTTAAAACTTACCCACTAGAAGTAAATCACACAACATCCATCATTAATCACACAAGTGGTAACTATTCATAATATTCACGTATATGTAGGTCCACATGTCCATATACTGAAGTGTCATTGTTCTAACAGTGTTCCATAGATAATAAGCAAGGAAATACAAATAGGTCATAATGTATTTTAGATGCCTAAGTTAAAATGGGGCGTTACATGCACCCACCCTTCAAGAAACATCATCTTGAAGTTATGGTAAAAAAGTGTGGGATGATACTGATGCATGGTCTCTATGTCCTCCTAGGTAACAGATTATGGGCTATACTTGGCCTACTAGACCTTAACCTAGTCCACCAAGCGATGTCTGAGCTGTTAGACCCTATGGTCTAATATGTGTAATGGTTCAACCTCATACCTCTTAAACATGCAATTCCTTCTAGTTAAGTTTGTGGGATTCATCAGCAACATAATGTCATAATACATATACATGAAAACATCGTGAGTTTTATGCAAGTGGGATGGTAGTAGAAGACAATAGGCAATTGGTCCAATTCTTTCTCAAATTTTAAAAAACCCTATAAATCAAGGTGACAACTTTGTTTACTTTCCAAACCGAATGGTACTCTTATTATGCCTAATACGAATAAAAACCTAATATCCTACCTCATAACTTCATTCAGTCATATGTGCATTGACATAACTCTTTTTCCTATCTAGTGCCTCCTTCAACCATTGCCTAATATGAATCACATGTTCCTCCATCTCATGAATCAATTGTGGCCCTACTGTCACCTAGTCCTCTAACCTTTCCCAACCCAATGATGTCCTACATGGCCTTCCATACATAGCTTCATAAGGAGGCATCCTGATTGAGCTATGGTAACTGTTACTGTAAGAAAACTCCACAAAAGGTAGTTACTTTTCCCAATGGGTTTGGTTATCCATAACATACATTCTAAGCATGCCTTGCATAGCTTGATTCACTTTTTCCATCTACCCATCCATTTCAGGATGATACGCCATGCTCAAGTTCAATTGAGCCCTTGGCGTTGACTGCAAGCTTGTCCAAAAATTGGATGTAAACTGAGAGTCTCTATCCAAAATGATCTTCTTGGGTAACCCATGTAAATGAATAACTTCACTTGTAAACCCTTGTGCCACATCAGTGACATCATATGTGTCTCTGACTAGAATGAAATGTGTTCTTTTAGTCAATTTATCAACTATAACCAAAATGACAATGTGCCTTTGTGACATGAGTGGAAAACCCACAACAAAATCCATAAAAATGGATTCTCATTTGGACATAGGAACATCATACAGTTGTAGGATTCATATTGGGTGGTGATGATCGACCTTTACCTACTAACACTCAAGACATTTAGAAACAAAATGGACTACATCACGTTTCATTATTTCCTAGAAGAAAAACTTCTTAAGGTTTGCATACATCTTCTTCACACCAATATGTTTATAGTAAAGTGCTCTATGGGATTCCTCAAGGATAGTGCTTCAAATATCTCCTTCCTCAGGAATCTACATCCTTCCTTGAAATCTCAATAATCCATCTCCTTCAAGGACATATCCTTCAAACTTTAGTTCTATCTGCCTCCCATTCTGGAGTGATGAAGTAATCTTCAAATACTAGTTATCTCCAAGACGTTGTTCCAACACTCGCTCCCTCAAATTGACCCTTAAAGGAACCAGGGAGAAGATCGACAACTTTTTTCTCAAGGCATCAACCACCACATTCTTCTTTCCCTTGATGTATGAAATTCCAAAATCATATTCACTCATGAATTCACTCCATCACCTCTACCTGACATTTAGATCCCTTTGAGTGAAGAGATACTTCAAGCTTTCATGATCTATTTTGAGTTGAAATATTTTACCGACAAGATAATGCCTCCAAATCTTTAGAGCTAGCATCATAGTGGCCAAATATAAATCATGTGTAGCATAAAGCTCTTCATGGTGTTTCAACTTCCTAGATGCATACACTATTATTCCCCCATATTTCATTAACACAGTGCCCAACCCTTGCTTCAAGGCATCCATATAGACTACGAAGTCTTTATCCATATCATGCACTCATAGGATTGGCACACTAGTTAGTAATCTCTTAAGCTCAACAAATGTGATGTTGCATTCTTCGGTCCACTTTACTTGATTCCCTTGCACTACAAGGTAGTGATGGGTTTCACAATCTTCGAGAACCCTTCCACAAACCTTCAATAATATCTAGCTAGCCCCATGAAGCTTCACACCTCATGAGAATTTTTCAGCACTAGCCAATCTATTATGGCCATCACCTTTTTCGGGTCCACCGAAACTCCTTCTCCTAAACCAATAAGACCAAGATAGTGAATCTCTTTCTAAAAGAAAGAGCATTTCAACAACTTGCCATACAACTTGTTTTCTCTTAAGCATGATAGCACTAATCACGAGTGATCCTCATGTTCCCTTTTGTTCCTATAATAGATGAGAATATCATTTAGAAAGACCTAGACAAGGTAGCCTAAGTACTCATGTAATACTTCATTCATGACACCGATGAATATAGTTGGTGCATTGGTCAAACCGAATGGCACCACTATGAACATGTAGTGCCCAAATTAAGTTTGGAAGGTGGTCCTAGGAATGTCACCTTCCTTAATCCTTAATTGGTGATAACCTAATCATGGATCAATTTTTGAGAAAACCGTTGTTGTTTTGATCAAAGAGATCATCTATCTGAGGTATCAAGTATCTATTCTTCATTGTGTCTCAATTAAAATACTTGTAATCTATGCACAATTGCAAGGAACTATCTTTCTTCTTGAAAAATATTATTGGTGCACCCCAAGGTGAAACATTGGGCCTAACAAGCCCTAAGTCTAGCAGTTCCTTCAACTGCATCTGCAACTCACACAGTTATAGAGCCATAATTTTGTTAGGTGTCTTGGAAATTGGATCTACACTAGGTTTTAGCTCGATCTTGAAATCAAGTTCCTTCTCATGAGGTAATCTTGGAAACTCTTCGGGAAAAACATCCTTGAATTTTGAAAAAATCAGGTACTGATCTAAAGAGGGTCCCTTCCCATCACTTACCACCTCTGCCACGTATAATTGACATCCTTGCCTCAGGAAATGTTTACCTTTCATTGTCAAGATGGAACATAGAGACACCTTCCTCTTGATATTGTGGATCTTAATCAACCTTTCCTTATCATCTGAACAAAGCACTCTCTTCTCGAAATAGTCTACAAATTTTCTATGAGCTTCTAGCTAGTTCATACTAATAATTAGACCATATGTCCCTAGGGAAATAACATACACTTTTAACCTAGTTGTACACACCCCTAGGTCCACAAAACATTTATCAACACTAGGTCCTACCACTTGCTTTACCCAAGAATCCATCTCAACCTGTTTAAATCCGTTGTGCTCATAAGCTGCCTACCCACATTTTTATAATGCATATGAAATGAAACTATCTATTACATTGAAATCAAATAAGATTTTAACCTTGACATTATTTATCTTACCTAACAACTCCACCACAATGGATTGATGTTATGCTTAATTATTATCAATTCTTGCATATATTTGGTGGTTACTACTTGCCTTCCCCATCAGGGCATTCCCTTCTATGTGCATGGTGTTGTATTTTGACTTAGGGCAGTCACACTGGTAATGAGATCCCCTGCACCCCCAACAAGCAATGTGGGGTGGAATCTAAATAATGTTTCGTGGAGACCTCTAAAATGAGTTCCTTCCCTTAGAACCCCTGCCCTTGCTAACATCTCCTCGTGAATGTATTGGACTCGCATGAGTCCCTAATGATCCCTGAGATGTTGCACTTTCTGTCATTGAAACACTTGTCTCAACCACTCTAGGTGTAAATCTGTTTCCATAAGGAGGTGGCCTAGAATTTTCTCCCCTAGAGAAGGTATGAGGGGCCTTCCTCACAAATCCTAACTGTTGTGGAATGGAAGATCTCATGCCCCCTTTGATATCCAAAAATTCTTCTAATTAATGGACATTTTCAATTGTTCAACAACTGAATATGGTTTCCACATTCGCACTAGAGCTCTTATCTTATGATTCAACCTATATGCAAAGCAATCTGCTTGTCATTGATATGTGCCCATATATGATACGTACTTAATAGTGCCATGAACCTTATCTCCTACTCCTCCACTCTCTAGCTTCCCTAAACTGGAGTATGGAAGGCTCCTACTTGTTGTTCCTAATAAAATGAAAAAAGGTACTTTCTCTGAAACCTCTCCTTAAATAACTCCCATGAGATGGTGTCTGAATTGAGGTATAACTATCTTTCCAGGTTTCCCCACCAATTTAGGGCATTGTCTTGAAGTTGAAAGATGGTTATTTTGGCTTTAAATGTGGAAGCATAATATCTTAGTGCAAAGCACCTTTTCAAACCCTCTAACCATGCCTATGCATGTTCCCTTTCATGACCCGCAGAAAATTTTGGGAGCTTGATTTTCTAAAGTTCCCTTGTAATGTCTTCGGGAGGAGGTCCTCGCTCTAAGTTCCTTGACCCTTCTAGATTTCCCACCCCAAATGGAAGGGCCTTCACTTCCACATCTATTTCTTGGCATCCTTTTACAATCTCATTTATAGCCTCCAGAGAACATAAGATGAGAGCTAGTTCGAGTGATGGTGGTGATAGTGTCAATGTCGATGGTCCTTGCAACGACATTTCCCAGCTTCGATTTACCTGTTTCCTAACCATACTAAATATCGTATTATGCATCACATCGAAGGTTCATCAGTAAAGGTCAAGGTATTCTAAGTTCTATTCACACACACACACATAGGTATGCATAGGTGTAAGTTTCCTTTATACTTGATGGCAATGAGCATTACTCACTTAAGGCGAAGTGGCTATAGGTCGGAGGGTGAAATAAGTATCTAAGCTTGGTAATTTTCTCTATGTGGACACTTTACATATTAATAAAGACGTTGTTATGAAAAGTTCTTATCTATTGTAGATAAAATTCATAATTTAGATTAGTTTATGAAATATGTAAGTAGTCAAAGTAATTATGTTTTATTTCTATACAATGCAATTTAAACTAAACTATTGCAATTTAAATTTAAATTTCAAGACAACATAATTTCCATTTACAACTTCATGAATTAACAAATTAACAATATCTAATTAGGGATAAGTAGAATAACTCTAAATCTACTTGATTTAGTCCTTTGAGGTGGATTAGGTCTCCGTGTAGAGTTGTCTGCTAGCCTTGTCTCGCTAACCAAAACTAGTTTTTCCTCCCATCCAACTAGGAACAAACCCAAAACCTTGGGAGGTTTCCTAGCCCAATGTGCCCAAAGTCCTAGAATAACACAACCACAATGTATCAATATTCCACCATCTTCTATCAGTTCCACAATCAATCTCCTTATTCTCCCTACTCACAATTTGTTTTTCATACCTCCAAGTATATTTTTTCCCAAAAATTGAAAACTCCTCTTTCTCTTATTCAACCCCCCTTATGCCTTCAGGAGATCCACCACCTCTGTCATTTCCTTCCCCCTTCCCAATGTTCATCAACCACTCTCATTAAAGTCACTTACCCCCATCCTAGATACAACGGGAAGAGTAAAATTAAAACACATAATTAAAATATTTTTAAGAAGGTAATAATATGAAAGAAAGAGTGAGTCCCCTTTTCAACTTTTCTCATGAAAGTTCACAATTAAAACATAAATATTATCTTAAATGCATGACAACTACCAATCAAAACATAAATAATGCAGCGAGATATTTACCTAAGAAATCAATTTTTTGTAATTATTCGACCATTAGTTAAGTAATTAACCTAGTTTAGTAATTGATATATCAAGCAATTGTACTAGAGTACACACGCAACACATGTATGAGTAGCTAGCATACATATAAGTTGCACATGTACTAAAGATAACCAATCACTACCTCTAATTGATCCGTAATTGAGGGACTTATAGTCCACTCACTTTACCAACACAGATACTATGTCGAATTAACTTCTAAGCTTTGCTCCCAGGCTTGTGCATAGTGATCTATCTCCAACAAGGCTACCAAGCCTATTTCTTTTTTTTTTCTTGTGCAATATCTCTATCTTTTGGAGGCTACCAAGCCTTTGTCCTCTGCCCTATATAAGAAACTCTCTTCCTTTGTTCTTCTCCCAATTGCAAAGCTTGTTCTTGGGTGTGACTTACACGCATCAAATAGCTAGCAACATAATGGCAATTGAGTCAATAATAAGCACTGCTCAAGATTAATGGTTATCTCTTTCTCCACATAACCAATGTAGACTTTTGAGTTTTAGATTTTTCATTTGATTCTATTAGGAGTGAAGCAAAAATAACCCCTCACTACTCACTATTCTTATGAAAGATATGCGATATTGGTATATTGGCTACTCTTCAAAAATCTGATGTCCCTATTGAAATAAGTAATGTAAGAACTCTTACTTCAAAGTTCAAAAATCCTTGTGCAATCTTTCTTGGTGATTCAACGTAGAATTCCGAAGCACCAATGAGTAACTCAAGTATTGTGTAAGTCCATGTATGGGCATTGTATGACCATATAGATGAGATAAGAATGTCCCATGTTCATTCACCATGCAGAAGAAATTCCACCCAACAATGTTTAAAAATGTCCAAGCATACAACAATTCTACCCCGACAATCTTAAATCCATCCAACAATGTTTAGAATAGCCCAGACATCAATAAATTCACCCCCAACATCAATAAATTCACCCCAATAATGTTTAGAATCGCCTAGGCATCAATAAATTTTCCCCAACAATTTTTAGAATCTCCCAGACATCAAGAAATACGCCCTAGCAATCTTAAATTCACCCTAGCAATGTTTAGAATCGCTCAAGCATCAAGAAATTCGCCCCAACAATCTTAAATTCGCCCCAGGTAAAATATTGAAGTGCTTAGGTAATTAATGGATGGTCCAGGCAATGAGAAACATCTCTGGAAATCCAAATGGGAAAACCAGCTTCGAATGGGGGCTCAGTATTTGATTTTGGTAATATTTGGTACAAGCAGCTCTTGACTCTCTATCAGCTTCCTCTCTTGGCCAAAAATCCCATTGGGAGTGAAATTACATGAGAAAATAGGGAGAGATGGGGGTAAGGGAAGGAAAAAATCCATGTCCCTTCTCTTTCCATTCCTCATCCTTCTCTCCTATTCAATTTTTTAATTACATTTTATTCTCTATTTTCCTCTCACATTGTCATTTTTGTATTATTAGACTTTCACATAAACATTTCTTTACAAAGTTTGCTAACCATCGTCAATTCTCAAATTTATTTATAGGTACTGAGTCTTACTCCCATTCATTGGTTCGGATCCATTTCATATCACACCTCCCCATTGAGAGGCCTTTTGGTCTCCAAAGGCTCGAGGAAACCAATCTGGACCAGTGTAATTTTGTATGCTTCTCTGGAACGTGGCTCTCACACTAGCTCTTGGATACAAATCTATCTTTGGCTATGGATCTGGCTCTGGCTCTATATATTGGCTCTAGTCCTCGGCTATGGCTCTAGCTATGGTTCTGGCTCACTTTTTCCTGCAATGCAGAAAAATTCTCACTAACTCTCAGTTATGAGCAATCTCCAAATCCAAACTCTGGACTCAATATTCATTTCCATCTCCCTCTCTATCTTGGTGACAATCCATCTTGGCTACCAATGAAGTCAAGTCAAATGTTGGTCTTCTTGCTAAGTGTGACCTCAACATGTTGCCATCATGCAACAACTCCTCAAGGGAAGTGTGGTTGCATTCCTCTGATAGGATCAATTGCTTCTCATCATGGAAACAACTCTCCAATGCTTATACATGCTTACAAGCACTTCCCGAGTTATCCAAACACCACCAAGGTCATTGACCTTCATGCACCACTCTCTGGCACATCTTCAAGAAGGGGTTCTTCAGATGCAATATTGAAAACAACCATTGAAATGTGGTTTCCTCTGTCATCAACATGTTGTCCATCTTGTTGGTGATGCAGACTTCATGCGCTATTATCTCTCCTTGTATGATTTCTTCCTCTTGGATTGGAGAGGAAAACCACTCTTCATCTTCCATAGTCTTCACTCTCCACACTCTTCTCTTCGTTGTGTGGTTTATGGGGTGAAGCTTTGGATGAAGTCGCTAACACTTTGCTTCCTAGTGACCACTCAAATTGCAATGGTGATGAAATTTCTTGTTGCTTCTACGAGAACTTCTTATCACACTCCTCCTTTCCATGTGCCTATGTGTATGTTGTTGAATTGGAGAAGTTGTCTTTCCATTCAACTTCTGGAAACAATCAGGCCTGCGGAACATGGCTTGCTTCTTTCAGTAGGCTACCTCAAGATGCCCTTTCCTTTCACAATGTGAACATGTCACTACATACCAACAGTTGTCTATAGTATGGCCTCTCTTATTGCAGTAGTGACAAACAAGAAATTTCTTGTTTGATGTGGACCTCATGGTCTTCTTCTTCTTATTTATTTCACTGATTGGTTTGTTGTTGTTTTTAAGTGCAAGTGTCGGCTAAGTTTGCAAAATCTCCTCATTATTTCTCTCCTTCAATATACCACAAGGCTGAGGTGGTAGTGGGTTGACACCTTCACTTACTATTGTTGCTCCTTCTCCTGATGAGAAATCCAACTCTGACATGTCTATTTCCTTCATGAAAATAGTCTTCTTTATGGCAATGAAATTTTCACTTATACCATCAAAGCCTAAGCCTTCATGCTTGGCCCTGGGTGTGACTACAATGGGGCTTAAGATTCCTTGTCTCCTCTTGCATATCCCTTGTCCATCATAACCCATTTTATTTAGGAGCTTAGATCCAATTCCCCTGGTATCCTTCTCAAATTCACCAAGTTGATCTTGAGGATTGCATATGGATGGTGAGATTATCGAAATGGTCTCGGTCATGGTGTTGGTTGAGGAAATGGCAATGGATAGTGGCCTTGCTTTATGGTTCCCTTGAACACTTGCTTGGAGCTTCTCCAAGGCCTCCTCCTTCTCTACAACCTCATGTTGCAGTTGTGACAACATCTGAGTGAGTGTTTCTTCTTTCCAACTATCCAATTAGATGACCTTATACCCAAGGTGTGCAAGTTGTGCTATGTGCTTGTCCCAATATATCATGACTGCTATGAGGGTGTCCCGACGTTCTTCAAACTTCTTCTTGAGCAATGGCAACAATTTGGTAGAGCTCTCCATGTGCTTATCCATCTCTTCCATCCTCTAGTTAAACATATTAACTTGTGCCTTCTAGCTCTCATTCTCTTCTCGAAGCTTGACATTGTTGGCTTTTAAGTCTTCCAGCTTATCTTTGGTTTCTTTAGCCATGTTGCGGTCTATACTATTGTGTTGAAATTTTGTGTAGTTGTCACGGTTAACGATTTAACTGCTCTGATACCATCTGATCCGTAATCGAGGGACTTATAGTCCACTCACTTTATCAACACGGATACCATGCGGAATTAACTTCTAAGCTCTGCTCTTAGGCTTGTACATAGTGCTCTATCTCCAATAAGGCTGCCAAGCATGTTCCTTTTTTTCCTGTGCAATTTCTTTGTCTTTTGGAGGCCACCAAGCCTCTGTCCTCTGCCCTATACAAGAAACTCTCTTCTTTTGTTCTTCTCTTGTGTTCTTGGGTGTGACCTACACACATCAAATAGCCGACAACATAATGGCAAGCAAGTCTATAATAAACATTGCTCGAGATTAATGACTGGCTCTTTCTCCACGTAACCAATGGAGACTTTTGAGTTTTAGCTTCTACATTTGATGTTATTAGGAGTGAAACAACCAACAATAACTCATCACTACTCACTATTCCTATGAAATATATGCGAGGTTGGTCTATTGGCTACTCTTGGCAAATCTAGTGTCCATGTTGCAATAAGTAACGTAAGAACTATTACTTCAAAGTTCAGAAATCCTTGTGCAATCTTTCTTGGTGATTCAATGTAGAATTCCAATGCACCAGTGAGTAAGTCAATTACTGTGTACGGCCTGTACAACCATTTATGGACATTGTATGACCATATAGATGAGAGAAGAACGTCCCAGAGGATTGTTCATTCACCGGGAAGGAGAAATTTTGCCCAACAATGTTTAAAAATGTCCAAGCATACAACAATTCAATCCCGACAATCTTAAATATATCCAACAATGTTTAGAATCGCCCAGACATAAAGATATTTGCAACAATGTTTAGAATCGCCCATGCATCAATAAATTATCCCCAACAATGTTTAGAATTGTCCATGCATCAAGAAATTCTCCCCAACAATGTTTAGAATCACACATGCATCAAGAAATTGACCCCAACAATCTTAAATTCGCCCAAGGTAAAATATTGAAGTGCTTAGGTAATTAATGGATGGTCTAGGCAATGAGAAACTTCCCTGGAAACCCAAATGGGAAGCCAACTTCGAATGGGGGCTCAATATTTGATTTCAGCAATCTTTGGTACAAGTAGCTCTTGACTCTCTATCATCTTCCTCCCTTGGCCAAAAAGTCCATTGGGAATGTAATTACATGAGGAAATAGGGAGAGCTAGGGGTAATGGAAGGCAAACAACCACGTCCCTTCACTTCCCATTCCTCAACCTTCTCTCTTATTCATTTTTTTTTAATTACATGTTATTCTCTATTTGCCTCTCACATTGTCATTTTTGTCTTATTAAACTTTTGCATAAACATTACATTACAAAGTTTGCTAACTGTTGCAATTGTCGAATTTCTTTATAGGTACTGAGTCTTACTCCCATTTGTTGGTTTGGATTCATTTCGGATCACCAATGCACAATTCTTGTATGCTCACAATCAAGTCAATAGTACAATAAATCTTGTAATGCATTAATTAGTTATTTATATTAACATAATAACAATAATTCATCAATCACAACAATTCAAATGAATTAAACCTTGCACCTAGATCATCATAACCAAACTAAACATTTAATACACAAAAATGGAATAAGTTAGACACTAAATTTACCTTACTAATGCTCAACAACACTCTTAATTACACTAAATCACCCTTTCTTCCTAGCCTACTTCCATTTTTCACATCCTTTCCTTTCCTTTACTGGACTATATTGGAGTGTCAACTATATTGACCTAACTCCAGATAGAACCTATAAGTGGAAGTGTCAACTACCTTGACCAAGCTTCCCTAGCAAGCAACTGGCAATCACCATTACATGTCGATGAGAGTGTGGCTTATCACAAATTTCTCAAGACTCTAGGTTTCATAGGATAAATGGTGGGAAATAAATCCACCCCTATTGATAGAATGAAGTTCAATACCCTATCATTGACCATAATTTGGCATTGTTGTTTTTTTTAGAGCTTTGTTATCGAATATCCAGTTTCGACAGTTGTCTACCTGAAAAACCCAGACTTGCCCAAATATCATAGCAATGCATTTAAACCAATGTAAAAATAACATAATGGTGCTTTCTAGCATACCATTTCTCATTCATGTCCATGAAATTTACCACTTTAATATGAGACTTCTCTAGCTATCACATAGCTCATTCAACCGTTGGGTAAGTTTACAACACAAGATCATGCATAACCATAAAACTATTGATATGTGATTGTCGTGTGATGGCGCGACGCTCACTCCACCTACCCCACAGGGTCTCTGCGCCCAACCTCCCGGTCAAAAGGATCGTTCAATTTCCAAGTGAGCCGAAGCGGCTCTTTCAATTCCTCCGTGGAATCTCTGCTAAAAACCTGATCCACAGGTCCTTCTTTCTCCCTGTCACAGCCTCTTCACGCGCCTGTGACTTTTCCCCGACTCAGTTTCAGGTTTTGGGGTTTCGTGTTTCCCGATGTCAGGAGTTCCTGTTCTCTTGAACTCTCGAACTCCGATTTGTCGATGCGCTCCCTTTGGTCTTATCCCCTCCTAGCTAAACTTCTAGTCCATGTGACTAGTTCTCATAAGACCGCAACCTTATCACCTTATCGGGATTCAGGGTTTCGCGATCCTCGATGTCATGAACCTCTGTCCCCGCAATCTCCCGATCACCGATTTGTCAATACGACGCTTTACGCGTTAGCCCTCCTGGCTAAGCTCTTGGTCCATATGACCACTATCTCACAAGACCACAGCCTTGTCTCCTATCAGGGTTTCGGACATCGCAATGCCGAACTGCATAAACCCCGTGTCCACAGGATTCTCGATATCCCGATCTCTGATGATGCCGATGTGGCTCTCCTATCGGGACCTTTCCCAGAAGATTTGATCACTGCCACGTGTCCTCCTATGATGGACGGCCCTGATCGTCTCTCGCGATTTCGCGACTTCAAATGTCCCGAGTGCCTCATCTTTAGGACTCACGAAATGCCGAACTTCGATGCTCCGGTTGGACCTTCTATCGGGACTTCTCCCGATCATATGGATCTCCGCCACGTGTCCCCAACTAATGGACGGCCCTGATCCAATCTCGTTGTTTCGGATTTTTCAATGCTATGATGACAGAAACTCTCTGTCAACTCAAAACCCCGGTAGCCGATATACCGACGGGTCTCCGGTTTCCGCCACGTGTCTCCAGAAACGGACGGTTCAGATCTTCCCTGGGACTTTTCCTATAGAAATTCTCGATCTCTTGTCTTCGAGACTCCCGATATGCCAATCGCTGAAGTCTCGATATCCCGACACCTGTTTCGGGACTCTCGCCTTCATGAATACCAGTGCCCAGATCTTCGAAATGAATGATCGTGTGGCACGCGTCCTCCCACTAATCAACGGATGCGATTCTTTCGTTGTTTCGGGACTTATAAAGCCTCGATCTCTCGACCTCGAGAACTCCGATATCCCGAGTACCGATATCCCGATATGTGTCGGGACTCTATCCTCTCCTTTCGAGGGCTTAAACCTCATGTAGTTTCTGGCTGGTCCAGCGGCTGATGTGTAACTATGTGAACATCTGACGGTCCACAATTTCCCCTTCTGTGCGCTTCTCCTGACGCTCTCCTGGACGTAGGAACCAACGGTCCAGATCTTCTTTTCTCTAGCCGATCTGACGGCGGTTGTGCTCCCTCTTGAGCTTCTTCACTTTCTTCCGATGCTTGGAAGAATTCTAAGTCCCCCAAAGGCCTCAACCTTTGTCTTCTTTCTCCTCTGCGAGCTCCTCAGCTTTAAGCCTCGCTTGTGTTCTCCACGACGTTGTTCCTCCTGAGCTTTGCTCCTTTTGAATCCCCAAGGGATTCTCGGACTTCTACGCCTCTGTAGAGTCTTCACGCACACACGGTGTTGCCTCTCCTGAGCTTCTCAACCACTCAGACCCCTGAGGGATTTTGTCTTTCTTCCTTTCTCCCGCAGATGGAGAATGTTGGGACGCCCTCCTGGCTATCCTCTGCCTCAAGCAACCTCTTGCTGAGTCTGCAGGGTGTTCAGTAACCCTGTGAAGATCCCTCAGTGGATTCTTCCTCTAACTTCCAGAACTCAAAGAGTTCTCTCCTCTTTTGTGCCTGTCTGCACAATATCTCAATGTCCTCCTGGCAGAGTATCCTTCCACAGAACGTTCAACAGTTCTGCCCTCTGCGCCCTCCTATGCACCCGCTCAATGCCCACATGGCAGAGCTCTCAAAATCCTTAGTGATTATGTTACTTCTTCCTGAACTCATAGCAGAGTTTCCCCAAATGCACCATTGTGCATGTGCTCAATGCCCACTTGGCAGAGCTTCATAGAACTCATCAGAGATTCTGTCTGCAACTGTGTCTTCTCCCACACAGCCTTGCCTCCGAGGTGTTCAACAACCTTGAGGTCCTTCTCCTGAGTTGTTGACTCCAGTTCCCGTGCCGCAGCACGTCTTTGTCTGAACCCGCAGAATTCAGAAGTGCAACCTCTGTGCACGGCTATCAGAACCCACAGCGTTCTGTCACACCCTCCTGGTATGAAGCCTCAAAGACCTTCACTTGAAATCAGACACACTCCTGCAAATGCAAACCTACAACATACATCTACAGCACATAAAGAACACTCACAGACATCCACATAACACAGAAATACATGCAGGAAAAACTGCTTCTGTTTATATTAAAATGGCAAATGCCTGTTTGTACAAGGGTGTTCTCGAGCTCTCTCTGGCTCTTCTCTTCTGCTCTCTACTTGCAAATTCTAACTCTACCCCCACTTCTTCCTTACCAAAATGAGATACGAAATCTCTTTTACCTGAGGGGGCTCTTCGAGCTCTTCCCTCCAACCTACCTACCCTATTCAATTGCATTGAATGGGCTGTCTAGTCCACTATCCGAATCTAGATCTCAGCCTTACAAACATTAAAGGCCTTCTTATCTACAGCCTGCGCAAAGGCACGGCTTCACAACTCACCAGCTTAAACATTAAATTACATCCAATTACAAATTAAAAGATGGGGGTTGCGCCTCTCTTCATCTTGAATGCACGCGCTTAACGTGTTGGCTGACTGGCTGGCTGACGTGGAGAGATGCTCATGCATCATCGTGTTGCTCATCAATGGACCATTTAAACCAACTAGTTATTCATTGTGTGCATGGTACTAATTGCATTAGAACATATCATTCAAACTTGTATCCATGTACCAAAATCCTTCATTTAAAACTTGCATGCTAGACGTAAATCACACAACATCCATCATTAATCACACAAACAATAACTATTCATAATAATCACATATATGTAGGTCCACATGTCCATATACTAAAGTGTCATTGTTCTAATAATGTTCCACCAGTAATAAGGAAATACAAATAGGTCATAATGCAGTTTAGATGCCTGAGTTAAAATAGGGCATTACAGCTCCGAAGAAAACAAATTTTAAATTATATAGGGGTGAGGCTCCATCTTCCTTAGAGTAAAAGGTAGCTCCTCCCACCTATTTTAGCAAAGTTTCACTACTTTACCTCTTGATTTCATTAACATGACTTCATAGTGAGAATTTGATTCCTTCGATGTCTCCTCAAGTCTTTGAACCAAATCTATGTCAGAAGTTAACTTTGCACGGTTTCTAAGTTATTCTTTAGGTCTAATGGATTTATCTCTCACCTAAAGGGTGCTACTGTGTTCTTTCTTCTTATATTTTTGTGCCTCAACAACCCTTTTCTCTTCGTTTTGAACCTAGGAGAAGAATGACCTAAGTTAGACATCTCCCACATGTTAAAGATTGGGGGACCAGCTGTGTGGGTAAGGAATAACAAATTTGTGGAGATAAAACTCATAGATCTGATTTTAATCTTCTTCATTGCATTATTGATATGCCTATGTGAATTATTTTTGAGTATCCAATTCAGGAGGGAGGCATTTAGCAATTTGGCCCAATCAAAACCTAAGCCATTATTCTCTAAGGAATAATGTGTAGGTTTTTGTTGGAGGTCTGCAAGAGAACATGTTCTTTGTAACCTCTATAGTGTCGTGGACAATTGCTTCTAATGCTTCAATTCTATCCACTCTATTTTCAACATCCCTTCCTTGTCTCTCTAATGTTGTCTTTCTAATAAAAAGTAATTTAAAAAAATGCTTTTATAATAATTGAAAAAAAAACCTTCCTACCCTCCTAATTTTTTTTAAAGAAAAGTACCTAAAAAAATTAAAACACACACACATTTAAAACAAATTAAAAATAAATAATAAAAAAATACAATGCAATTTAAAATATATATATATAACAAATAAAAATTGAAAGTTAAAAAAAAATGAAAAAACAAAAGAAAAAAACTAACCCCCCTACCTCTAAAAAAGAAGGAAAATGGGCATTAGAAACGAAAAAATATGTTGTTAGGGATAGAGACTAGAATGATAATAATAAATGAATTTGGGACATACAAATAAAATTCTAAAGAATTCTAAGTAATCCCTTACCTTCTTAAGGTTTGATAGACCAATTAAGTCTCAGTGGACATTAATAATCATCATCATCGTGTGTGTGTGTGTGTGTGTGTGTGTGTGTTGTGTTTTATTTTTTAATGTTTATTTCTAATTGCATTGTTTTATATTGTGTGGGTTCCAGATGTGATGGAGTTATGTGCTACTTTGGTCCCTCTTTGGTTCCTAAGCCATGTTTTTTCTGCCATATCCTTTCCACTAGTAGTCATCTAATGTTCTAGCTCACCATGGAGGAGGAACAATTGGATTTTGGTGATAGTCTGTGTCAAACCCATTGATCCGAAAAGATCTTTTAATGACTATGGTTGAGTTATTATGCATGTATTGATTAACCAATTAGGAAGCTTTAAGAAAGAGGAAAAAGATATGAGAAGTTATCACAGCCACATAATCATGTTCAAAACTGAAATGAAGCAATAAACAATAGCAAAACATAACAAAAATGTGATAACGGAGTTCGGCAATCTTCGCCTACGTCTCTAGGACTTGTCTCAGTGGGCTTTGCTTATTTATGTTCAAATATTTACAAGTACATCATGATAGTTCCAAAAGGTTACAACAATGAGTTGGTCGTGTTCTACCAGATCTCATGAACCCATCAAAAATGACGACACCCAAATCGGATGAACGAGGCTCCCAAAAATGGCCCGCAAAGGTACGCTCCTCAATAGCTTCCCTGCATAACAATGGCCTTTGGCTTGGCTTTCCTTCAGCATAACTCTGCTCTGAATCTCATCCCATGCCCTCAAGAAGGCTTGGTTTATATAGGCCTAAAATTGGTTATCATTCCCCAACTTCCTCCCAAGATCTGGCCTCAAAAAGAGCACAATATCTCTGAATATTGGCAAAAATCTTCAATAACAGGCCAATAATACTCATAAAATCACTATAATATGGTTAATAAACCCACTTTTCCACATTATTTGGGGATAAGCCCCCTGGACTGGCACACGCCCCCTAAACTCGGACACATAGCAACATAATATGGCCAAGTGCCAGCCCTTAAGGGTTGCGCGTTGGCCCTCATCCTGAAAACATTGGTCGCATGCTGCATTTGGATAGCACCATGCCCTGTACCCTGCTCTAACAACCAAACAACAAGCATCGGGGTACATGGAGCCACCTAAAACCATGGCTATATGCACGCTGACAACAACAAAGTATAACCCTATAGCCATATCAAGTGTGGTCTGGTGTAAAGCTTTCGTCGGGGGCTGGGAACCGTGGGCCACCTGCCACACAGTGCATCCACACGAAGCTAGGGTAAGGTTCTATGAAGTAGATGTATGGAATACATCGGGGCTGGGGCTAGGCCCCAACCCTTACTCTGTCGAAATTGATACAAGCCCAAACTTAAATACAAGTTTCCTGGCTTATATAACAAGTCACATGTGTGGGCGCCCCGGCTAGCCTAGCTCTGCCAAGGCATGGCCCAGTGTAAGGTCTTGAGTTTGAATCCCAAACTCTCCAAAACCATTTTGCAAACAAACAACGAGCCAACCAATGGGTCCCATGTGGCAACCCAAGTCTCACCACGTGGCACCACCTTATTCGTCGAACTGATGTGTAACACCATGTTTCCCCCAGTCTGTAAATATAACTATATGGGTCAAGGAACTATGGAAAACTTAAGTGTGAATGTTTGATTTGATGGACCTTGTGTAGAAGGTCGATGAATGTAAATTCTGATTATTTTAATAGAAAATGGTTATGTGTTGCATGACTGCTGAAAGAGGGGATGTGCTAAGAGAGAGACCACGAAATGTTGTGAAAGGTGGTGGAGAGGACCAGGAATGGTTGTGTTAACCTCCACCGAACCAATACCATGTTGGAATTAATTTGCTTAGATTAGAACAACCCTCTAACCAGGAATGAATTCCCGTCAGCCTGGTAGGTGGGAAGGCCCCCTCAAGAGTTAATGAGGGATGGGGCAGACTGCCCAATGGTAAGGCTTCTGGACCTGACCATGGACTGGGGGGATTCGAGCCACACGCAATCTTGATGAGGGAGGCAAGAAAGGAAGCATGGTGGACAGAGGGATACTTGTGAAAAAAATGTAGAGATGAGAGAGGAAACTCTCGGGTCCGAGGAAGTACTGAAAGCGGAAACAGTGAGTTCTAATCACAAAAAATAGAGATTGAACCAGGAGAAGGAGAGTAACATTCGTCCTTATCTATTTATGTATTAGGAGAAGGAGAGTAACCTTCGTCCCTACCTTTCGTTGAGATGGAAATAAGAGATTGAATCTTGAAGTAGCATGACTTAAGCTCGGGGATGGCTAGTGATAAATCCTTTGGGAGTGATTGAACCTATAGTTGGGTGGAAACGAGCACCCCTTTGTGCAGTTGCATCACACTATATGGTTCTGATAAGTGTTTGTCTTGCCTTATTCTTTGAATTGTAAGTAATGGATGTATGTGAGTATTTATATGTCTATGAAGGGTTCTTTCTCTGTGTTAAATGATTAAGTTATTAATATGCGTTCATTCCCTTGAGAACCTATATGTTTGCTTGAATTTCCCATACTTTCATGTTTAGTCACTCAAAGGCACTCTCCCAGGGAGCTACATCATCGTTCCAGAGTCGAAGCAAGCCTCTTGGCATAGTTACCGTCGCGGTAAACCCACAAGTTCCCTTGCCTTGACTTAGAGCTTAAAGCCCTACAAGTTGGGAAGGTGTTCCCTTCAGACTAGTAGTTTAGGAAGCCTGGGGCTTGAAGCTCTGAGATGTCTAATTGTTGTGAGCCATCGACCGTCGTCAAGAAGAAACCAAGCATCGAAGAACCAAAGAAGAAGAATGCCAGGAGGGAGAGAAGAATTTCCTTTTAGGAAATCCTTAGAACTGAGTTATCAAAATCTCCAAACGCAAGGAGTGCATGGGAAATCAAAATCCTTTAAGGATCAAGCTCAGAAGGGATAGCACTTATCATAAGTGTTGACAAGATCCAAGAGTAGGAATCGTAGGAGGAGCAAAGGTTTAAAACCTTTGAAGACTGATAGGAGTGATAGTGGTCGTTGGATCACAGTGAAAAGGATCGACAACCATCAGATTTGAGGAAGGTGCACGATTCTTAACGTTCACACGCACGGGAGAGAAAACCTGTCAAGGTTTGAGACTCGAAGTTTCTGAAGCCCGAAGAGCCAAAAACCCAAAGTACAATCTCAATCGTCTGATCGCAGGAATAGATCTGAGCCGTCAGATTATTCGGGGTAAACTTCAAGCAATGGATCACCAAAGTGGATCTGAACCGTCAGATACCATGATTCTGGAAGGAGGCAAGTTTGAAACTTGAGATTCCCGAAGCTCGAAAAGTTGAAGGGCCGGAGCAAATCTGGACCATTGGATCTAGGAGGAAACGTGTCGATGAGTTGGAAGATCCATAGGAAGGTGAACGTTGAAGTGTTGAAACACCCAAAGCCTGCAGAGTCGAAGAGTCGTGAGCCGTCAATTAGCACGGGGAAACTTGTCAACAGATCGAGTGCTCCGGGAATATTGTAGTGGGGTTTAAGTTTGAGAACTGAGATTTCTAAACCCCGAAGACCCGAAGTGAACCTGGATCGACATATCTAAGGGAGACATGGCATGAATCCGTGAACTCTGGGTAAAGTCCCAAAGTGATTCATAGCCGTTGGATTCGGAGGACACATGGCGCAAATCTGTGAGCTTTGAGTGAAGACCCGAAGTAATCCTCGATCGTCAAATCGGGAGAACACGCGTTAGAGGATTGTAGCCTTCAGACAAAATTCATTGGGGAAAAGCTTTGAGATTTGAGATCTCAGAAGTCTGAAACCCGAAGGAGACCTCAACCATCGATCGAGAAGAGGGTTGGAGGATCGTTGATTTGGGTTAAATGGTCAAACACCCAAAGGGAAGCAAGACCGTTGATCGAGAAGGACAGGTGTCTGTATATTGTTAGCTCTGAAAGTTTGAAGTACAGAAGAAGTAGGGTTTGAGATTTCAAAACCCCGAAGTCTAGAATTGTGAAGAGATCACAGTCGTTGATCTAGGAGGAAAAGATCTGGTCCGTAGATTTGAGGGGCGCAGATCTGAACCATCAATTCAGACAGTATCTTCAAGATCACAAGATCGACGATCCCGTAGCATTGTGGGGACAGGAGTTGCACGAGTTTAAAATATCGAGGGCATGCCGCAATTCAAACCGTGGTTTCGTCAGGAGGACACGTGGAGACTTGAGAAGGATTGCAGGCCCAAAAGTAGTTTGACCCCAAACCACTTGTGGTAGCGCCCACAATCATGTGGTCATCGCCAAGGTCACATCCGAGGAGAGGCCAAGAGAAAAGGGGCTAACGCCAATTCTGAGACTTCGTTGAAGCGCGAAGGAGAAGGTCACGAGTATCATAAGACCTGCAACAGAGGCCGAACAGGCCTATGTCTGATTTAGAGGTGATACTATCATGGTCTCAAAGTCTCGTTTGATTTAGACTCGGAGAATCTTGACTGGAGGCTCGGGCTGAGTCCTGGACTCTCCAAATTAGAACCCGTAGAGAGAAAGAGGATTTGTTCCTGTAAGGAGGACTAATTTTTATTTTTTTTTCTTTGCCCCATCGTGGGTGTTTTACAAATTGGTATCAGAGCATGTTTACAACACTTGGACTGCTTGGGCTCATGGATGAGTCGCTTAAAAAATCTATTTGGAGTACTTTTAAAAGAATGACACTCTACCTTACCTCTTTCTTAAAAAGTTCGATTAAAAATGTTTTTAAAGAAAAGAATGAAACTTTCTACTGAGTGTATACATTTAAGAAATTGAACCATGTATCATTCATGAACTAATAGAGTGTTAGCTAACAATAAGCTTTTTTGTCAACACTCAAGCAGTCAGTAAATCACGAAAAAAAAACTCCAAGACTAAAGGATGGTGACGTGTCATGAAGCGAGGGATGGCTCCCACAACAGAGACGAAGAATCTGATGAAAGGAGAGAGATGGAAACCCCTCCAAATCTAGATGAAACTGTAAGGAGCCTCGGGGTTGAGTTACAGAGTTTCAAGGCTGACAATGAGAGATTGATAAAGGAGCAAGAGAAACAAACAAAAAATAACACAGTCTTGCTACAGAGCTTATCCGACATACAAAGGCAACTGCAGCATGAACCCGTAACTAGTCATGTGGACCGACGACATAAGAAGAGAAGTCAAAGTCCACCTGATATCCGAAAACATGACTCCATAAGTGACCCCATTGGAAGAAGTACTGAGAAGAAGGTCCAATCTGGAGGCAGGGGACACTCATCGAGAGAGTCCTCTGGAAAGGAAGCTGGCAAATCCGAAGGATCTTCTAGTAGCAGGGCCAGCTCACATTCTCAAAGGAAAGGAAAGAAGTGGAAGCGTTCCAAAACCCATGGTCCTAAAGAGTTCAAGAAAGCCAAACCACCCTCTTTCAATGGAGAGATTAAGAAGGGAGAAGAAGCGAAAGCTTGGCTGCTTGGTTTAAAGAAGTATTTCAGAGTCCATGACTACTCTGAAAACTTGAAGGCTTGAATAACCATCTTCAACCCGAATGGAAAGGCTTCCATATGGTGGGAAGACCTTAGGAATGTGAAAGGAGTCCATGAGAAGGACTTGTCATGGAAACAGTTTGAGAAATACTTCAGGAAGCAGTATCTGTCAAAAAAAATACATGGATGGGAAAACTAAGGAATTCTATGAGCTCAAGCTGGGGCAGCTCACCATAGATGAATTTGTCAATAAATTCCTTGAACTACTGAGGTATGTACCCTACATAAAACATGAAAAAGAAAAAATGCAGTGGTTCATTAGTGGGTTACCTCAGACCTACCGGGATAGGATTGAGTTCAACAAGCCAAATACCTTAGAAGAATCTATCCGGAAGGTAAGGTACTATTATGAACAGCTTGGGAGTAAGACAAGACCCCACGAAGACTGGAAGAAGAGGAGTAGTTCGGGATTCCATAAGAAGGGGTTTAAATCCTCAAGATTTAAGAACTATGAAAAATATTCTAGAATTCCTACTAGAAATATGTATCGGCAAAATTTCCCCTCTCAAAGTGGAAATAAACCTTTTAAGACAGTCCCAACAAAGACCGATAACCTAAAGAAGGAACCCTTAAAATGTTGGGGTTGTGGAGAGGATCATAAATTGAGGCACTGCCCACACCGACAATAGAACAGTAAGAGAGTCTACAATATCCAAGAAGCTACCACCGTCAATGATGTGGCTAGGAGCATGCCACAAATCTATGAAGCCTTGGACAATAATCAAGCTATCCACCAAGCTTCAGTAGTGGAGCTGGAAGGTATGATCGCCAACCAACTAGTTTATATTTTGACCCATGTTCTAATTTGAGTTATGTGGCCCCTTAGACTGTTGATAAGTGTAAACTACAACCAATTAGACATGTTAATCCATGGCTGGTGCAATTAGCCACTAGGACCAAAAGAAAAGTGGCAGAGGTCATACCAGCCTGTCAACTCATCATGTGTGGATTGCCCACCCAAGCGACCCTTAATATACTTCCCCTGGGATCCTATGACTTGTTGATTGGTATGGATTGGTTGGTTGCTTACAAAACTAAATTGGACCGTTATCATAAAACTTTAGAATGTGTAAATGAAAAAGGGAGAAAGACAACCCTCCAAGGGATTCAGAAGCTTGTCTCAGTGAGGCAAGTATCAGCCCTTCAAATGAAAAAGTATTGCAGAAAGGGGTGCTCCTTATATGTCATACAGGTGTTGGACTCTATTGAGGATGAAAAAACAAACCTAGAGGACCACCCCATATTAAGAGAATACAAGGGCGTGTTCCCAGAAGAAGTACCGGGTCTACCTTCGAGAAGGGATATTGACTTCTCGATAGAACTTACACCGAGAGCGGTACCAGCATCTAGAACGCCATATAGGATGAGAACGCTAGAGCTAGTTGAGCTCAAGCTACAACTAAAGGAGATGATGGACAAAGGCTACATCCGATCCAGTGTATCTTCGTGGGGAGCGCCCGTCTTGTTTGTGAAAAAGAAAGATGGCACACTTTGACTGTGTATAGATTACAGACAACTCAATAAGACAACCATAAAGAACAAGTACCCCTTACCAAGAATCAATGACTTGTTCGACCAATTGGGAGGTGCTTCCATCTTCTCGAAGTTCGACTTAAGGTCTGGATACCACCAATTCCGGATTAAGGATGAAGACATCCACAAAACAACCTTCAGAACAAGGTATGGTCACTATGAATTCGTGGTGGTGCCATTTGGGTTAACCAATTCCCCCACCACTTTTATGTTCTTGATGAATAATGTACTCAACAAATTCCTGGAAAAATTTGTATTGGTTTTCATTGATGATATCCTAATATACTCCAAGAACGGGGAGGAGCACGAAGAACATCTTAGACTCATACTTCAAGTACTAAGAGACCATCATCTCTACGCCAAGTTTAGCAAGTGGGACTTCTTTCAAAAGCAAGTCCATTACTTAGGCCATGTAATTTCTAAGAAAGGGGTGGCAATGGACCCCGATAAGATCATATCTATTATGGAAAGGCCTACCCCGAAGGATGTATCATATATCAGATCCTTCGTGGGCCTAGCAGGATACTATAGAAGGTTCGTAAAAGGATTTTCCAAGATTGGTTGTCCAATCATTGCCCTTCGGAAAAAAAGGATCAAATTCATTTGGACATCAAAATGTGAAGAAATATTTCAGGAACTAAAATACCTTCTGACCCATGCACCTGTGCTAAAGATTGTAGACTCGAATAATGATTTTCTCATGTGTACATATGCCTACAAGGAAGGACTCGGAGGAGTCTTTATGCAAGAGAGATGTGTAATTTCCTACGTGTCCCGGAAATTAAATGAGCATGAGATCAATTATGTGACCCATGACCTAGAGTTGGCTGCCATAGTACATGCCTTAAAAATGTGGAGGCACTACCTCATGGGAAGGAGATTTGTGCTTATGACAGACCATTGTGGATTGAGGCACCTGTTTGATCAACCAAATCTCAATGCTAAGCAAGCTAGGTGGATGGCTCTTCTTAGTGAGTTTGATTTCAAAATCAAACACATCAAAGGAAAGGAAAATAGGGTGGTCAATGCCCTTAGCAGAAGTATAAAAACGATTCATCTGGCAGCAGTAAGCACATGTGAAACGGATGTCAGGGAAACAAACAGAAATGCACCAGAGACAGATGCATTCTTCAAGACCGTGACCTCGTACCTAAGACAAGAGCCTACAGGGATGAAGTATAAAGGCTACCAGATGCTCAAGGGAGGGCTTCTAACTTACAAAAACATATTGTATATTCCCAACGGTGACAACTTGAAGATGTTTATAATGGATGAGCTACATAAGAAACCATATATTGGTCACCCAGGATATCAGAAGATGATCACGGCCACTAGGAAACAATTCTATTGGCCTCGGTTAAAGAAAGACATAGCTAACTATCTAGCTAAGTGCTTAGAATGCTAACAAGTTATGGCACCGGCATCCAGTAGGATTATTACGGACCCTACCGATCCCATAATGGAAATGGGAAACCATCTCCATGGATTTCATCATCGGATTACAATAGTCGACCAAGAAAAATGATGCCATCGTGGTCATGGTGGAAAAACTGAGTAAGTCTGCTCATTTCATTTCTTTCAAATCAACTTGCAAGGCCATAGATATTGCCAACATCTTCATGAAGGAGATATTTAGATTGCATGGCATGCCCAACGAAATTATATCTAACCAAGATACCAAGTTTGCTTCGAACTTTTGGAAATCCTTAATGGTTGGTTTGGAGACAAAATTGTTATTCAGCACAACTTATCACCCCCAAACTGATGGAAAAACAGAAAGAGTGAACCAAATAGTAGAAGACATGCTAAGGATGCATGTAATGCATCAGCCTAAGAAGTGGGAAGACTACCTACCATTGGTAGAGTTTGCCTACAACAACGATTATCAAGAATCCTTGAAGATGAGCCCTTTTGAAGTCCTCTATGGTAGACAATGCAAGATTCCAATCAGTTGGAGCAATCCAGTGGACAGAATTACAATCGGACCTGACATGTTGAAAGAAATGGAACAACAAGTGGTTCAAATAAGACAAAATCTGAAGATTGCTCAGGATAGACAGAAAAGTTACACCGACAGAAAGAGAACTCTCAGAGAGTTCAAGACCGGAGACCATGTCTATCTCAGAGTTAGACCCAGGAAGAGTTCCCTGAGAATGGGAGCATGTGCCAAGTTGGCACCTCCGTATTTTGGACACTTTGAAGTATTATATAGAGTGGGGCCTGTAGCCTATAGGCTAGCACATCCTCCCACAGTAAAGGCACATAATGTTTTTCATGTTTCATTACTGAAGAAATATGTACATGATGCTAATCATATAATTGACTGGTCTATGATCCAGGTGGAGTCATAGGGAGAATTCCTGCTAGAACCCCAATGCATATTAGACAGGAAGGAAACCTCACTCAGGAATCAAACCATTGCACAGGTTAAGGTGCAATGGAAACACTTTGGCCCAGATGAGGCTACGTGGGAAATGGAAGATGCCATGAGACAGGCATATCCGATTTTGTGTACTTCTGTACATACATATCATGTTGATAGATAGAACATCGAGGACGATGATTCCTTTAAGGGGGAGGGAATTGTAACACCTTGTTTCCCCCAGTCTATAAATATAACTATATGGGCTGAGGAACTATGGAAAACTTAAAAGTGTGAATGTTTGATTTGATGGACCTTGTGTAGAAGGTCGATGAATGTAAAAACTGATTATTTTAATAGAAAATGGTTATGTGTTGCATGATTGTTGAAAGAGGGGATGTGCTAAGAGAGAGACCACGAAATGTTGTGAAAGGTGGTGAAGGGGACCAGGAATGGTTGTGTTAACCTCCACCGAACCAGTGCCATGCTGGAATTAATTTGCTCAAATTAGAACAACCCTCTAACCAGGAATGAATTCCCATCAGCCTGGTAGGTGGGAAGGCCCCCTCAAGAGTTAATGAGGGATGGGGCAGACTGCCCATCGGTAAGGCTTCCGGACCTGACCACGGACTGGGGGGATTTGAGCCACACGCAATCTTGATGAGGGAGGCAAGAAAGGAAGCATGGTGGATAGAGGGAGACCTGTGAAGAAAATGTAGAGACGAGAGAGGAAACTCTCGGGTCCGAGGAAGGACTGAAAGCGGAAACAGTGAGTTCTGATCACAGAAAATAGAGATTGAACCAAGAGAAGGAGAGTAACCTTCATCCTTATCTATTTATGTATTGGGAGAAGGAGAGTAACCTTCATCCCTACCTTTCGTTGAGATGGAAATAAGAGATTGAATCTTGAAGCAGCCTGACTTAAGATCGGGGGTGGCTAGTGATAAATCCATTGGGAGTGATTGAGCCTATGGTTGGGTGGAAATGAGCACCCCTTTGTGCAGTTGCATCACACTATATGGTTCTGATAAGTGTTTGTCTTGCCTTATGCTTTGAATTGTAAGTAATGGATGTATGCGAGTATTTATATGTCTATAAAGGGTTCTTTCTCTGTGTTAAATGATTAAGTTATTAATATGCATTCATTCCCTTGAGAACCTATATGTCTGCTTGATTTTCCCATACTTTCATGTTTAGTCACTCAAAGGCACTCTCCCAGGGAGCTACATCATTGTTCCAGAGTCGGAGCAAGCCTCTTGGCATAGTTACCGTCGCGGTAAACCCACAAGTTCCCTTGCCTTGACTTAGAGCTTAAAGCCCTACAAGTTGGGAAGGTGTTCCCTTCAGACTAGTAGTTTAGGAAGCCAGGAGCTTGAAGCTCCGAGATGTCTAATTGTTGTAAGCCATTGATCGTCGTCAAGAAGAAACCAAGCATCGAATAACCAAAGAAGAAGAATGCTAGGAGGGAGAGAAGAATTTCCTTTTAGGAAATCCTTTGAACCTAGTTATCGAAATCCCCGAACGCGAGGAGTGCGTGGGAAATTGAAATCCTTTAAGGAGCAAGCTTATAAGGGATATCACTTATCATAAGTGTTGACGAGATCCAAGAGTAGGACTCGTAGGAGGAGCAAAGGCTTAAAACATTTGAAGACTGATAGGAGCGACAGTGGTTGTTGGATCACAGTGAAAAGGATCGACAACCGTCAAATTTGAGGAAGGTGCACGAGTCTTAGCGTTCGCATGCACGGGAGAGAGAACCTGTCAAGGTTTGAGACTCGAAGTTTTTGAACCCTGAAGAGCTAGAAACCCGAAGTAGAATCTCAATCGTCTGATCGCAGGAATAGATCTGAGCCATCAGATTATTCGGGGTAAACTTCGAGCATCAGATCACCAGAGTTGATCTAAACCATCAGATTATTCGGGGTAAACTTCGAGCATCAGATCACCAGAGCTGATCTAAACCATCAAATATTGTGAGTCCGAGAGGAGGCAAGTTTGAAACTTGAGATTCCCAATGCGCAGAAAGTCGAAGGGCCGGAGAAAATTTGGATCGTTGGATCCAGGAGGACACGTGTCGACAGGTGGAAAGATCCAAAGGAAGGCGAAGGTCGAAGTGTTGAAACACTAGAATCCCGAAGAGTCGAAGAGTCATGAGTCATCGATTGGCACAAGGACACTTGCCAACAGATCGAGGGCTCGGGGAATATTGTAGTGGGGTTTTTGTTTGAGAACTAATATTTTTGAACCCTGAAGGCCCGAAGACCTGAAGTGAACCTGGACCGACAGATCTAAGGGAGACGTGGCGTGAATCCGTGAACTCCGGGTAAAGTCCTGAAGTGATTCATAGTCATTGGATTCGGAAGGACACGTGGCACAAATCTGTGAGCTCTGGGTGAAGACCCAAAGTAATCCTCAATCGTCAGATCAGGAGGACACGCGTTAGAGGATTGTAGCCTTCGGATAAAATCCATTGGGGAAAAGGTTTGAGATTTGAGATCTCAGAAGTCCGAAACCCGAAGGAGATCTCGACCATCGATTGAGAAGAGGGTTGGAGGACCGTTGATTTGGGTTAAATGGTCAAACAACTGAAGGGAAGCAAGATCGTTGATCGAGTAGGACAGGTGTCTGCAGATCGTCAGCTCTGGAAGTTTGAAGTACAAAAGAAGCAGGTTTTGAGATTTCAAAACCCCGAAGTCTGGAATTGTGAAGAGATCACAGTCGTTGATCTAGGAGGAACATATTTGGTCCGTAGATTTGAGGGGCACAGATCTGAACCGTCAATTCAGAAAATATCGTCAAGATCGTGAGATCAATGATCCTATAGCATTGTGGGGACAGGAGTTGCACAAAGTTTGAAATATCGAGGGTGGGCCGCAATTCAAATTGTGGTTTCGTCAGGAGGACACGTGGAGACTTGAGGAGGATTGCGGGCCCAAAAGTAGTTTGACCCCAAACCGCTTGTGGTCGCGCCCGCAATCGCATGGTCATTGCCAAGGTCACATCTGAGGAGAGGCCAAGAGAAAAGGGGCTAACACTAACTCCGAGACTTCGTTGAAGCGCGAAGGAGAAGGTCACGGGTATCATAAGACCTGCAATAGAGGTTGAAAGGGCTTGTGTCTGATTTAGAGGTGAGACTATCATGGTCCCAAAGTCTCGTTTGATTTAGACTCAGAGAATCTTGATCAGAGGCTCGGATTGAGTCCTGGACTCTCCAAATTAGAACCCGTAGAGAGAAAGAGGATTTGTTACTGTAAGGAGGACGATTTTTTTTTTCTTTGTCCCATCGTGGGTGTGTTACATGATGCCACTTGTCGATCGTTGATTGAGCTATCTGTCAACCAACTGTACCTGCCACCTATCTTCACCGTACCCTGCCACATGTCACCATACGATAGGGCCATGTGGCACCTATACGAGTGTGTTATGTGTCACCCTTCCAGTGGTGACACGTGTCACATCCTAGTTGGTCCACATCAGCTGTATGGAACCTTTGCCACGTCAATTATACGACCTGCCAACTATGCCTTTTCCACATTTCACGTTGCCATCTAAGCATGATGATGTCAGCATGACATCATGCTAACATCAACGTTGACTTTATTTACTGTTGACATGTTTGAATTTTTGCTCGTTTGGAAAAACGATCAGAGTGCGATAACTCTCGCATACAACGTCCATTTGATGAAGTAAATATATGGCCAGAATCAACGCGATGAGCTAGTCTCAATGGAATTGGTTTCATCCGATTCTGAGAACTTTCATTTTTTAGCCTTTTTAAGCCCTGTCAGGCTCCTAGATCCGATTCTGGATCACCCATGCATTCAAACTGAAATAAAACTTTATTGGGAATGTTTTACGTTTGTGCCCTGGGTCGATCTGGATGATTTGGCTAGGACACATGGGCTTAATTCTAGAGAACCTCAACCTTCAAATTCTCGAGTAGTGTTAGACATGTTGCCGAGAGTGGAAGCCATGATACCTAAGTCGAGACCTCTTCATAATGGTATCAACACAGAATTGTGTGCCTCTCTCTTTGAGTCTAGGCCTCTAGCTTCTCCATCGGTTGCAATCGAAACATAAAAAAGGGCACAGGCGATATGCGGTGAGGAGACATGTCAAGGTTATGGCATAGCAAGGAAGAAAAGGTGCATCCAGGCAAGGTCAGAGAAAATATCAATGGTGGTTGGGGAAGATGTTAGTCTCTGGTAAGGCTCTGGTGAGACGTTTTTTGTGGAAAGTCGATCAGTGAAGGTTCTATGAAACAATGGATGGAGAAAAATTGGAAGTTAGTTGTACGGTATATGCTAGTCTTCCACGTTTTGTTGCAGGGATGGCTTTGTTTTTGTTTGGTTCAAAGAAAGATTGTGCAAAAATATTGGGTTGTTCATGGAATTGGTGCCCCTTTGGCCTAGATCTGCAAAAATGGGTCATGGATTTTGATCCAGCAAGGGCTCTGGTTGTCGTCTAGAAGGTTTAGGCAATCCTTTCCGGCCTTCAAGTAGTGTTTTGGAATGAGGCCTTCCTGACTGCTATTGGGAACAAAATTGGGAGCTTTGTAACTCTTGAGTCGAATTGGGATTCCAAGGTGAATTGTTGATGGGCCTGGGTCCAAGTGGAATTTAACCTTTGGGACAGTTTGTTCGGGGAAAATCAATCTATTTTTAATAGAGAAAACATGGTGGCAAAAAATTGATTATTGGAGGCTACCCTTTCGATGTTTTTCCTGTCATGAAGGCGACCACCTCCAAGCTCAATTTAGTGAGGTTTTACCTACGGTGGTGTGGAAAACAAAATTGGGTGAGAAAGGCCAAAGTCTCAAGGTTCGAAGGTGTGCAGGAAGAGGGATTATAGGTGAAAGTCAAAATTCAGATTTCTCCTTTGGAAACCAGAGTAGTGCCTGCAGATGAGGCAAGGATTCGTCTGGTTCATCTAGTTTTAATTATGGTAAGTATAAACCTATCTTTGTTTCAAATTATGTTAGGATTTCCATGGAATTGTTGGGGGCAAGCACCATTTGTCAAAATATAGAATAAACAATGGTTGCATCCCCATCAGGGCCTTTTTCTCCATATCCACCCCTCTGGTCAGGCTACCTCAACGCCAAAGACTCTTCATCATCTCCTCTTTTGAGATAACCTGAATGCGCAATGAGCTCTAACAGTAATGAGGGTATAGAATGTGTGGGTATTTTCCCCATACCCTTTTCCACAGAAAGTGACCCTTCCCCTAGAAAGGGATACGCCCTTCATCCTCAAGTGGAACTTAAGGATCGAGAGCTCTCGATCCTCTTCATACCAATCTGGTTGGAAGGAAATCCCATATGTTGAAGGCTCAACAAAAGGTGGTTTGGGATATTAAGAAAGGGAAACAATCCACCATAAGCAGGTCCCTTGGAGCAAGGAAACCCCTTAGAAAGTCCTTCCTCATGATTGTGATATCCTTCAATGCTAGAGAGGTAGGGGGTGCTCGAAAACAGTTATCCCTCAAAAGACTTATTCAAATCTGTAATCCATATATAATTTTAGTTTAGGAAACAATGGTGGATGGAAATATAGATAGATTTTCTTTCAAGCCATGACCAAAAAATTGGTCCTTTGCATAGTGGATGCAGAAGGTGAGTTGGGCAATTTTATTTTTGCGTGGAGCCCTGCCTTCAAAGCTCTTTCTTCATCTTCGCTCAATTATGGAATCTTGGTCAAATTAGAAGTTAAAGGGTTTGGTATAGTGATGATTGTTCTAAATATTTATGGCCCTTATGCTGAGAGAATCCCTTTTTGGGAAATTATGGCATAGGTAGGTGCACTGGGAGACCCACATATTCTCATTGGAAGGGACCTAAATCTAACACTTTCCTTGCGAGAAGTTTGGGGAACAAATCCCACGAAGGACCCTCATAGTGGTTTTTTCTCTGCATTTTTTTAAAAGCATCATCTTGTTCATGTCAAACCTGTTAAGTTAACGTTGTTAGCACCATAATTTTCATAGCTAGAGTTAGAGGTTTGTCCAAAGTTTTCAAAGTCATGACATGATCTTGGGAAA